>VYZU01056239.1:9148-55211 GCA_013401355.1 Ceyx cyanopectus | reverse complement strand
ATCCTGATCCTGAAGGCCCGGTGCCAGAGTCCAGCTCATCCACAGCGTCCATGAGGGTGACGTAATTACCATCGGGGGGAGGTTGGGTTCAGTACTGGCTGTGTATATATTTGTATATATTTGTATATACCTCATTTCATTTTTTTGATTAAATTGCTTTAGTTCCTTTTTTAAAAAAAAAAAAAAAGAAAAAAAAAAAAGTTCCAGTTTGCAGCCCTCTATCCAGCCCCAACACTAATAAATCTTTCGGACTATCTATCAACATGGTACAAGTTTCTCTTCTCAAAGGAAATAAGCTCGCTCTCCTTCAGCTGCCCATGTCTACCAACCATAACAGGGCCTCATTTCAAGTCCTCTTTGATGGACAGCTAGATTGAGAGGAATATGTACCTCATTCTCAAAGGAGAGAGAGCAAGGATTTACTAATTAGAGCAATGTACATTAAAAGCTGGCTTTAATACTTGGCCCCAAATTAGTCCTGCACCAGTAAAGCATCAGGATGCCTACAAAGCAGTATGACTACAAAGTGCAGAGATCATGACTACAGCATCATGAACTCACAACACCTCTTTAGGCAAGAAAGTGGCTGCACCAGTTGTGCTTTGTGCAGGTGTAAGGTAGAGAAAAGCTGACAGATCCTAGATAAAGTATTACAGAACACACTCCAGGCAACACTATGCAGAGAGAACAGACTTCCCGATTTGCCTTCCAGTGTGCAGCAGTCTCACATTACTCTAAGAAACCAGAGACAACAGAGTCAAGGAGTCAGAACCATACAATTCTGTCCATGCATTTCCAATATCCAGTCCCACTCAGAGATGCAGGATGCCAGCCACCCAGGGACGCTGAAGTTTAGCTACATGCAGGAGGCACTCTGACATGCCATGTATTAAAGCATATTAGCACACAAGCCAGATACACGATGGCCAGCACGTATTGTGGAGGAATTCCCATTCTTCAGCAGAACCACTTTCCCCTCAACCCAATTATCTCCTCCCAGTCATTTGCTCTTGTCCACAAACTCACAGAATGTTAGGGATTGGAAAGGACCTCAACAGATCATCTAGTCCAATCCCCCTGCCAGAGAAGGATCACCTAGATCAGGTGACATAGGAACATATCCAGGCGGGTTTTGAATGTCTCCAGAGTAGATGACCCCACAGCCTCTCTGGGCAGCCTGTTCCACTGTTCTGTCACCCTCACTGGGAAGAGGTTTATCCTTATGTTTACATGGAACCTCCTATGTCCCAGCTTCCACACACTGCCCTTTGTCCTATCATTGGACATCACTGAGAAGAGCCTGGCTCCATCCTCCTGACATTCAGCTTTTACATATTTATAAACATTCATGAGGTCACCCCTCAGTCTCCTCCAAGCTAAAGAACCCCAGCTATCTCAGCCTTTCCTCAGCAGGGAGATATTCCACTCCAGACTTAGAGCCTTTCTGGTCCTGCTCCTATCTCCCCTCTACCTTCATCAGTGTTTCAGTAGTAGTTTGCTTTACTAATTTAGAACCAGAAGGATGCATTTGCTCATTGTAAAGAATATGTCAAGCATCTTTTGTTAGAACTTCAGTGGGTGGAGAAGACTGGGATGGGAGACATCATTGTGATGCATGCCAGACCCAATATGCCATAATTCCATGTCTGAGCCATGCACTAATTTTTAGCAGTACTTTCTCTAGACCTGGAGATATTCCTGTGGGGAGTGCTATTCTATGTGTCAGAACACCAAGATCCAGCAGCAAGGGTTAAGTTAGAGATTTACATTTATGAATTCTGTAAATTCATATAATACCCAACCTCACCCTGGATGTGAAAATGACAACACCTGTTCAGGATGAAGTCACTGCTGCTGTAAACACCCTCCCACTCTGCTGGGAACCACCTTCTGCATGGACGGGATCTTCCCTTCAGCAGTCTCTATCTACATTCTTGTGCTTATATATATTCCCTCTCCTGAGCTGGAACAGGAAATTTTATAACTGTAGATTGGCAGAGCAACACACATTGAATGCCACATACCTAAAGCTAGTCTGCTTTTCTTTTTTCTTCGTTTTTTTTCAACCCCTTTCCAAACAGCACTGGCTGATAATCTAGTTCCTACTTAGAAAAAAAGAAACCATCTCCCCCTACTCCTAATCCAGAGACACAATGCACAACTTTATCCCTTGAATTCCAAGTTATTCTTAGCAACCATTTATACGTAAAATGCACATACAAAGAACAGCCTACTTCTCCAGTTGGTACAAGTTGTTTGGAGCACAAAGCTATGTACAAACCCCACTCTAGCCCAAGCCATTCTACAAGTGCTGAAAGCAGGACATTGCCTTTCCAGGGATGCATCCAAATCCCTGTTGGATAAGACAGCTCTAGTCAAAGGCAAAATCAGACATGCTTTGAACAAGTGCTTTTCACAGCATGGACTTGATATGCAGCATAAAACAGGTTTGAATTGATTCCACTAATCTTAGCTGTAAAACATATATCCCTATGCTTCAAACAAACTAGAGAATTTTGGATACACTCTACAAATTTGACTCAGCAAGTACTAGCATCAGGAAGTCACTGTCACCTGCAGCCTCCTGTAAACTTTGTTTCTTTCAGGAAAACTAGGACTAGCACCTGACTTCATGTGCACATAATCACCACTCTCTTCTCTTAATAAACAGAGAACTGGCACTTTACTATCATTCCTCTTCTTGCAGTGGTCTGAAACCTTCACTCTGATAAATTAAATCCTTTTTCATTTCTCTCCGAAATATATTTTTTACTTTTAGAAGAACTGAGGGCAGCGGGGAATCCCCTGAAGAGGCCCAGTGCTTTCCTTCTTGTAATGAAACCCTGTAATGGAATGCCCTGCACTCCAATTAGGAAGAAATGCTAATTTTCTCCAGTTGAGCACCCCCTCTAGATGTATCTAATTTGTTTCACTGCTTTCATCTCTCCCCTCCATCGCATTTTCATTTAAAGGTTATGATCTGTTTGTGCCCTTCATGCCGCGCCCTGACAAGACACCCCTATGAGAGGTTGCAGGGGCCACGTTGCCCTTCCTAACCCCCTTCCCAAACAAAAACCAAAGCTTTTTTTTCCCTCCACTGCCTCTTTAAGAGATGCAGAAAGATGAAGGGGAGGAGCAGGGAATTAGGAAGACAATAATTTTAAAAAAAAAAAAAAAAAAAAAGTAAGCCCTCTTGCCAGTTGGACTGTTGACTGTTTCCAACAAAAGGTTAGAGATCTTTGCACCATGACTAACACCAGTATCTCATTGCCAGCTGGGAGAAACAGCATTACAGAGCTTTGCTACTTCTCCAGATCCATTTTAGGAACAGCTGCCATGCAAAAACACTCTTTTGCAAAAGGTTTTGTGATGTTGAATTGTTCAGCTCCTTGCAGGTCTGGAATATACATTCTTTTCCACCTGTCACAAAGAGAATCTGGCTGGAAAGAACAAGGAAAATTGGCTTAGCTAAGGCGAAAGTCTTAGCAGAGCTCTTCCCATTCTTCTTTAAATGGGTTATGCCTTGTTCCTGGAGCCTGTGTTTTGATAAGTTTCTTCAGCAAGAGAGCAGAGACTTGAGCTGAGTAGTGTGGGCTTTGCAATACCTCTTCATGGTATCCATAAATTTGTGCTGCATGGATGCTGGCTGTGGACAGGTTTGTAATCCTCAGGGCAGAATCCATCTGGACAGGGGGCCTGCCCAGAAGGGCATTCTACAAAGGCTGTATATGTAGCACATATAAGACTGATATCCAGATCACCATGCTGGTGATACCACTTCCAACAGAAATTTCAAAGGGCACTTATCAACAAAATAATATTATTTTTTAAAAATTTTAATGAACTATCCATCAACCTGCCTCCCTTTCCTCCTACAAGGCCCCTTTGCAGCCTGCCCCAGTATTCTCAAACAAAACAGTACCCCTGAAGCTGTACCCAGGGTCTTCCTTATGTGCACACCCTTCTTCTCAGACAAGACTTTAATTACTTGTGTTCAACCTCTCCCTCCCTTCACTTCAATCCTCTTCTCCAATTCTGGTCTATTAGAAAGACCCAAGTCTCACTACACACCTCTTTTCAACACTCTACAAGTCAAAAGTGGCCAAAGAACCTCCCTGGAATAACTCAGCTGAGCAGTCCCCAGATGAAATGGGGTGGGAACTGTTGGGTTCCACCTGTGGCAGAACCTGGAACAACCTCCCCCCTCCCCCCCCCCAAAAAAAAAAAAAAANAAAAAAAAAAAAAAAAAAAAAAGGAGGAGATAAAACAGCTGGATACATTGCCCAGGCTGAGCATCGAGCAGCCTAGTCTTGGACACTAAGATGAAGCTGGAAAAGTACTGCAAGAGTGTTTTCTGATAATAAGGGGCACTTTGCTAATACCGCTCAAAAGAGCCAGCTCCCTCCGAGCCCCATCCTGCCGCAGTGCCAATCCCCTCAGTCAGAGCTACATGCTCCATCACAAGCTGTTTCATCTACATTTGTAATGCCTTGAAAAGCTTTTGCAGCAAGTCTCGATGCTCCCCCCTCTCGCCCCCCTCACAGACACAAATACTTCATAACTCAGAGTTGTGGGACCACTAACAAGGAGTGAGCCGGAGGCGCACAAAGATTTACTCTTCCCAGATACAGCCCTTGTCCTTTCCTCCCCCACCAGGCCCCCTCTCTATCTGGTCCATGCGAACAAACCCTGAGTGGGAAAGAGCATTTGGAAGAGGCCTGTGTCTGGACCAGTCGCCTTTCATCCACAAGATGCCTCTTCCCCTTGGAAAATACAAGCATTGTGTGAAAACATTTTAATATATTCATGCACATTCCTATAGCTCGCAGGAGCGAGTGGGTCGCAGCGCCCTCCCCTCTCTGCCTTCCCTAGGCAGCCATGCACTTGGGAATGCCACCTGGCTTCCCAAATGCCTGCGAGTATGTAAATGGTGGGAATATGTGGGCTGAGCGCTGCGGTTTTATTGTGCTGCAGAAAAGATTTTACTAATTACTTGCCTAAACTCCAGAGCAGGGTGCTCGCTTGTTTTACAAAGCAGGAGAGTGGGGAAGGTGGGGGTGATGGGAAGAGGGGGAGAAAAAAAAAAATAAATAAAAAGGGGGGTTGGGGAGAGTAAAGGGATAGAGGGAGAAGGAGAGGGAGCGCTAGGGATGCATTTCAAAGTTTCTCCAGCAATTTAATGGGGGGTAGCTGGGCCCAATGTGAAATCATAGAGGTCAAAGGTGGGTCTCCCTCCCTTGTGAGAAAGTGGTGAATCAGGACGGTTTATCAAACGATCATTTTCTTTTGAAACTGGGAGGCAGCGGCTGGGACAATTCTGCAGATGTGCTTGATGAGTTCAGGACAAAAATGGGCCGCCTCCTCCCCCCTCCCCCCTTTAAGGTCTCCCATCAGGGGTTGCTTCTCCCTCCACTGCTTCCAGGACCCTCCCCTCCCTTCTTCAGTGGTCAGCTGAGACCCCCACCCACTGATCGCCTTTGTATTCCTGGCCTTTGGGCACACTGACAGGGCCCTTTATGAGACCCCAATCAAGACCCCCATGTCACAGGTACCTAGTAGAGATACCAGACCCTTTTCAAATGAGGAACAACAAGGAAAATATGTTAGCCCATTGTCCCTGCACAGCACCAAGGGAGATGAAAGGGACAGGCTGCTCCGTCTCTGCAGACCGCCTGCCAATCAACCCCAGTTATTAAGGTCACGATGTGGAAATTCTTTTGACCTACACCTAATCAAAGATGCACCAGGGCCTTTTGAGACAACATGGGGGAAGGTGGGAGGGCAGGCATCCCCCTGCCCTACCCACCCATAAATACAGTGGAGCTTCCAAAGAGAATTTAGTAGGAGTTACCCCAGTTAGTGCCACAGAACACTTGCCCTAAGTACTCCTGGGGCAGCCAAGCTGAGCTCCATGCTGGCATCCAGCCACAGGAGAGTTTAAATTGAAAGTTTTCCTCATTGAAAAGCTGAAGTCTGAGCAACATTGGAGGTGGCTCAGAAGGCTACAACTGAGGACTCTGTGTGACAAATACTAAACATCTTCCCCATTCCCAATAGCTTTGATTTGCACAGACTGTAGGGTTCACAAAACACACTCAGCATCTTCCAACACTGGGCCCTGAAAAATTAAAACTCAGTGGACATGAACCCATGAACCTCCAAAGTCTGAAACACCTGGAAGAATGGATGGATGACAGCAGTGAAGACATTGTGAACTCCCCTTTGCATTATATAGGATGATGGCACCAAGATGATGTTGATGGTGGTAGTTCTTAGGACTACATAAACATCTCTCAAAGAGGAGTTAGGACCCACATGCAGTGACAGAGCAATCTGATGGATGGTATGAAACAGAGCATGCTTCAGATAGGACCAGAGAAGCACACCCCAGCGCATAGCTCCAGAACACTTGCAATATGGACAAGACCACCTGCCCCTGAAAAGCTGTTATATATCACTCACTGTCTGAAACTCACCACTGTACAATCAGTAGCAGTTAGACATGATACTGCAGCCTGACAGTGACACAAGAAGTGACAGTCTAAAATCTGTTGTAGTTCACACAAAAGGGAAAAAGAAATCCAAAGCACTGAATAGAAAAAATTTTCAGGATATATGGGAGGCTTCTGCAAGTTCATGATTTTGAATTAGGTCCTTCAGAGGAGCCACATGGTAGCCACAGCTACCACTGGCCTACATAAGACCAATCCTGACCAAACAAACTTCTGGCACTTCTCTTTATAGAATGTATCTACTGTCATATACAGAATACCCTTCCCAGTCCTACTGCCATCTTGCTGCTTGCATTGTGTTGTCATACTTCAAAGCCATATGGATCAAGCTCTTAGTGAAAGGCAGGCTAATGCGAGGTGCTGCTAGAGTGAAGACACCAACAGTGTGACAGTCACAGCAAAGAAGCTGCAGGATTCAATATGCTAAACATTTTGCTCATCTATGCGCACATTTTCCTCTGCTTTTTATCCACCTTAGCTCATGAAAGACACCAGTTCAGTGCTACTCAGTTACCCAACTACTCCTGTCAGAGACGCCACGGAAGATAACAGCCTACCAGTGGTGACCAGCTCGGTGGGAAATGGCAAGGGGAAGATCCCAGAAGAGCTCTGGGACAAAGGATCATGTGTTGACATAAAACCTACTATGCTGCTTCTCCATTTCAAGCTACTGCCATTTCTAAAACAGTCCCCTTGTTCCTTGGCTCTTACACAATTATTGAAGCAAATGGAAGACTTTTTTTTTTTCTTCCTGATGTTAAGCCAAGTGGCTCCTAAACCAGAAATTTCTTACCTACAGCAGCACACGGCCTGGTTTAGGCTGCTGTAAGCCAGGATCCAAATGGACACTTCAAACCAGCTATCTCCTCTGCATTACAGTAAGGGGTAGCACTGGGAGCAGACATGACTTAAGCACTGCAGCACAAAAGACAGAGGTAAGTTTCTTACTTCAGGGCAATATCCTCCACTATTTCCCTCCTTTCAAATGCCAGATTCCTGCTGTCCTCAGAGTGAATCAACACTTCTTTAGAAGGGCTAGGCTGCTCTCTTAGGACACTACAGCTCCACTTCCCACTTGAGGGTATGAGCTCTAATCCTCCAGGAGAGACACCGCTGGCCTCATCTGGGAGGAGTAAGAGTGGAAGCTGAGACTGGGTAGATGCATCTGCACCTGGGGCTCTCAACCATGCCAGAAAGGTCCATCCCTCTGTCCCTCCCTGCTCCCAAAAGTAGCTCTTTGAGAGGTAGGGGAGGGAACAGACACACTCTAATTGTAGGAGTGAACCTGGCATCCTCCTGCCCATCTACCTTTGCACTGTTTCTGATTCTCTTTGAACCTCTGGTACAGCTTGTCATGTTGCTGCCCTCCTGAGAGATCAGAAAAAAATATGGCAGTGATTACTATTGTACACTGATTTGCAAGCTAGAAAAAGAGAAAGAGAGAACAGCCTCCATGTGTCAGTCTATGAAAGGCCTGTGAATGCAACTGCCTGAAAAACAAACCCTTAATTTAAATGTTAATGAAAGTGCCGAAGAGACATCAGAGGCTTTCGTTTCTCTACAAGGAGCAGAATTATCAGGTCTAGAATTTATGGCCCACTTCACCTCCCCTCTCCTCTTCTCTGCTCCATCAGCCAAAGAAGTTAGGGAAGGGGAAAAAAATCCCTTATTTTAACATTAACTCCACACTTCCACCCTGGGATGCAATTGCTAAATTATCTGTTGGCAGGACACTGATCAAAGGTGGAAAAACAAAGGCACACTGCACAGACGAGTAAAGGTAAACAGCAGCCAAGGTCTGGTGAAGTTACCTTCCACTCCTGCAAATTTAAAAAGAAAACAGAAAACAGCCACAAACTGGAAATAGAAACCTCAAACCATAAGGCTGCCAACCCCCTCATCTAAATTTCTTCTGTCACATCGATTAAACAGACATAGATTGTCCCATGCAAACCAAGCAGTACAAGAAAGATGCTTCCCCCAAGCTTCCTGAGACAGACTCTCTCCTCAAGTGAGGGGAGAGAGAAAAAAACTTCAGGGGTAGAAAAAAAAAGAAACAAACCCAAATATTAAAAAATCAATATGCAACACCGCTCCCCAGGATTAGAAACATATGTCTGGGTTCCAACTCAGTTAGCTACTGCCTCCCAAAACCTGCACACCTGCCTAAAACCACTAGTGAGTTGATTCAGAGTTACAGAAAATACATGCCAAAAGTGACAAAATGTGAGCAAGTCACCAGTCACTTGAGCTGTGCAGGGCAAAGAAAAAAGTGAATAAAGCTTAAATTGCAGTTAAACCCATGGAAGTGTTTGCATATGTGTTTGTTTCTAGAGGAGAAGGAAAAGGGACATGTATGTTCAGCCCTGTGAAGACGACAAAAGAGAGTCATTATCACACAAAGGCGGCAAAACAAAGTCTTCTTCCTCCCAACATGAAGGGAACAGTCAAGGCACATGGATAAGACACAGGTGTCATTTTAGTTCCAGAGGGAAGAAACTGATACTCACTTCCTGCTCTTCGGCTTTGGGGTGAAAGAGCACCAGGTCAGTTATTACTATTGCACGTACCTAGAAACCCGCACCCAGATCACTCTCTGAGGTCATTAAGAGATGGTAGTTAACACCACCACTAACTCTGCAAATCCACCAAGGGATCTCACAGTTGAGCAGGTTCTTCCTGCTCCTATTTAAGAAACAGCTGAGTCCCCTCTCAATAATTCAAACCAACCAGGCTCTGCAGAGATCCCCAAGGACTGCAGATCTATTGCTGCCTCCCATTTTGCTGGCAACGCACAAACCCAAATAAAACCCAGTTACTTGTCCCAAGTACTAGCAGATTCAGAGAGTTTAACTGCACAAAGCTAGGTCAAACCAGCCAACAGCTCATCTTGACATGCAGTAGGGGATATCTGCTGATAAAAAGTGGAACAAAAAAATAGGGTGGGGGGAATGTTACAAAACATTTTTACTGCTGCATGTTAGGGTAGTTAAAACCACTGCAAAGTTGCTGTGATCGAAGCAGGTTGTTTTATTCTAATGCAATCTGCCAGATCAGATTGTTTCACTTCCACAAAAAGTTTCCAGATAACCATTAAAGAGAAGCTCTCAAAATTAATCATTTTGATTGTTTCCAAGAGAAGCAAAGTCCATTCAGTCAAGGCATCTGTCAGTAACTCTTCTCTCTGTTTCTATCTCCAGCAAGTTTTGGGTATGTTTTACAACTTGTTCACAAGAGCAGAGGTCTCCCCAGATATTACTTCCCATAATATTTTATGGGAGAGCAATTAGGTTAACAGAGATTCAAATTAGCATGTTAAAATAGAGGAGTCTGGTCTCAACTACAACACTGCATAAGTAGAAGAGACAAAGCAAGTCCGGCTTTTTAAGTTCAAGTTCAACTATTCATAGAACTACTCATTTTCTTTTAAACTAAACGTTCAGGGCAGATAGGCTGCAGTATAAGCTTTCCTCCTCTCTGGAATAAATCTGCACCTCACCAAGGCAACATCTGCAAGGAAAGGCCATGTACTATAATAAACCAATGACACAGATAGAAAAGGAGAGACCATCTTTTGGGCTTACACACCCAAAGCACATTTCTGCTGCACTGCCTGCCATCACCCCAAGTTGCACCAGAGGTTTCCTAACTCTCACCTATAGTTGCACATTGAAAACAATTTCTGTGCCTTTGCATCTTCTCTTTTTTGTTTAAAATCTGACACACTTCAAGTACAACACGGGAAGCTCAGCTCTCGTGATATTTTAAAATCTAAACAGCAAATGCCAGTGGCCAAACACAGCAGAAGTCATCTTAGATTTGAATATATTTTTTAATCCAACACTCAATTTCTAAATCCAAGATTAATAAAGTCTTTAACATCAAAGTCTGCTTTTTTTTTTCTTCTCCTTTTTCATCCAGTTTACAAGCTTCTCTATCATTAGGGGGAAAAAACATGCAACAAATTTTCCCCTAAATAAAGAAACATTTCAGTAGTAAAACATATCATATGCCTTATGTTTCTATAGCCATAAATACCAGGCAATTTGACCTCATTTTCTACATAAACCCATCCTTTAAATTAAATGTGTACAGTGGTCACTTCTCTTCCCTGGCTACTGCCACCTCAGAGAATCACAAAGCATGAAGATGGTGTCACTATTCCACTAGAAACCCCTGGGTTTGCCTCACTTTGCACGTTTTTGGTCCACTGCACTCAGGCTAGCCCTGGTCTCTGAGCACACGTAAGTCACTGCAGTAAGCACCAGCAACTGAAAGTTTAACATCTGCATGATGCAGAGTTCAAAAGGCATATGAACTCAGGGGAAGGGGATTAAACCAGCTAATAGGGTTTCTCTCTAAGTACAGCTTTTTATTAATTCATGGAGGACAGTGTTGGAGACCAATTAAAACAGCTGCTGGAACAAGCTGAGGTATCCTTTTCTAAGGATACTCGCAGACACTTGCCTGGCCCCCTATGTGACAGGTAATGTGGGACCTGCTGTTAGGGATCCCCAAAGCAATGAAGCTCCAATGACAAACATGGATGTGAAGGCATTTCCATGGCTGAAAAGGTTATACAAAGGACTAACCACAGTTCTCCCCTACACAGTAAGATGATAAGATCCAGTACTCTTGGTACTCTTCTTACTGCCTTTTACTCTACTTAATCTCCTTTATGAGCATCATTCTGTTGCCGATCCTCCGAACATCCAGCTTGGCATCACTACAGGAAAAGCAAGAAAGCCTCCTCTCTAGCTCAGCACACCTGCAAGAGGATTTCTGTAGTGACAAAGGGAAACTGGACATATCAAAGCAGACTACCAAGAAAGATGCCTAAAGCCAGAGGAGCTACACTGTAAGAGCACAAGTCTCTGAAGTTTAGTTTGGGTGTACAGGCACTGTACAGTCCAACAGAGCAGAAAACCCAGCTGTGGGTCAGGAGCACATGGGATACTTTCTAAAGAAGCTTTACATAGAGGAAGATATGACTGAAAAATACAAAGAAAAGTTTCAGTCCTGCTGGTTAACAGCTGAGATTCAGTAAGAATACAACTCTTGACTACTCTAGAGAGTCTTAGCCCTGAAAAAATCTCCAGGTCAGGAAACAGCAACCTCTGCAAAGCACTTTGAAATGGCTAGAGCAGCCATACCTGCTCCTACCCCACCACACACATCTGCTTTGAGTTGTTCCTGAACTCTGTGTGTCCACAGCAGAGCAAGCTGGTGGGCTCTCAGCAACAACAGGCTGAAATATTTAGGTGAATCAGGTGGGAGCCTAATTTTACAGCAGTTCTATACTAGCAGAACTATCCACTCCTGTGGAGGAGCACAAGTGAGAGGGGAGAATCAGGAGGGCACATCAAATGTTTAGGAGGAAGTGGAGGTTATAGGCCACATTCAGCCTCACTGAGAACAAATGCATCTACGCTCTGGCAAAAAAGATGGGGACTACAAGGGTGGAAAAGCTTCACACAAGCGCATAGGGAATGCACACAGGTGAAATACGGGCTCTTGGAAATAAAACAGAAACCACATAGCTCCCCAAAGAAGACCTTGCTAGAAACCAGATATTAGCTTTTTTATACTCACCCTCATTAGACAGCAAGCAATAAAACCTATTAGTGAAAAATTCATCTCCTCTGCCCCTTGCCCTGGCCCTCCCCCACCACATGCCCTCCTGCTCTGATCCTCTCCCTCTTCCAGGATGGTTGTGATTTGTTCTGAGAAGCGACAGGTTTATAGGTTAGCCGACACCTTCTCTCTGTGGAATTTTAATTAACTTCTCCCCTCGTCAATATGTTAAGGAGCAGGGTTCCCATTATACAAGGTCAGCAGTGTGTTTCAGGCCCTGCTATATCAGCCGTCAAATTGAAGAATTAATGACGTGGCTAATTGGCTCTAATTCTCCACCACCCCCCCTCCAAAATATGGAGGGGTGATGGGGGGGGAGTAGGGTGGGGTGGGTTAGCGGGGGAGGCTGGTACAGTCCACAGTGTAAGAAAAAAAAAACCAAAACAAACACAATTTAAGCCCACTTGTTCATGGGGCAGCTCTTCCACCACCTCCCATTTATCACCCTGCAGGGAGGAAAGGGGGGGTGGGGAGAATGTGGGTAAATATTGTGACAGAGAGTGTGCACAAGCATGCACACCAGGGACAGGAACACTGTCCTGACAAGAGGCCACCTCAGTAGGTCATCACTTAGGAGCAAGAAGCAGCATGCCACTGGGCTCTAACCAACCATGGTGCTAGAGCCAGAGCCTGGTGCTAGAAAAGAAGCCCCTGCAGCATAGAAGACAGCTAAGGACTTCAATCTGACATCCTGCAGAAGCAGTAATGCACATGACACTTCTTCAAAAACACTGGCTCAAACACCCAGAGCAATGGGAAAAGGGAACAGCAAAAATCATGTCAGGCTTTGAAGGCCATTTCCCTGATAATATCATTAACTCCCTACCACTAAGTTCTGCTGCCTGCAAAATGAGCTTGGAAATCTAATGAGGACAGCAGTTGTGGGAAGCATTTTGGTTTGGCTGAAGCATAAAATTCACTAGTTGCAGACTTCAGATGGGCAGCAACAACAGCTTTTCTTCTGCCCTTGAGGAACAATTTCTAGAGGACCAGCTTAACAGCAAACTAAAGAGCTGCTGGTCAGTACAAGATTTTAACAGTGAGAGTTAAAGTTTCTCAGATTTTCTCTTCCTCAAGAGCAGAAGCACTTTGAAAAAAACCTTAGAAGACAATCCCGTAGGTACCACCCTTGCCTCCCACCATGAAGTTTTAGTTGCAGCA
The DNA here is from genome assembly GCA_013401355.1 of Ceyx cyanopectus. Lineage (NCBI taxonomy): Eukaryota > Metazoa > Chordata > Aves > Coraciiformes > Alcedinidae > Ceyx > Ceyx cyanopectus. The sequence continues at coordinate 41,904 of VYZU01056239.1, read as the reverse complement.
TTATGCCTGGATTAGAAGCACAGGGCTATAGGTAATAGTGGCTGGAAAACCTCATCCCTGAGCTCCACTTCTATCTCTCCCTGTTCAACATGCTCAAAGAAAACTGAGTTCTAACTACTGCACACAGCTCCTAAGTGGGACCTTTTTGCCTGGCATCTCTTCTGCCAGAGAATGACAAAACAAGTTGGCATCTTCTCGGTACAGAAAAGCCTCAAGAGGATCCAGATCATTGCTTCTAATTAGCAATTCAGAGTTCACTCTGCAAATAAGAGCAAGCAGGTCCCACCTGAGACAATAACATGAATACAGGTTCATTTCCACAGCCTCTTTATGATCACATCACTTGGCTGTTATGGGGAGCAAAGACCACACACTCTTCCTTGAGTTACTGCTGAAGGTTTAAGCACCTGATCAGCCTCCACCCAAATTAAATTTCTGTATTGTCACACTGGTACATCAGAGATTTGTGGACATGCAGCAGCCTATCCAAGTCCTTTACTCCTCTCTGTTAGAAACTGGGAATAAAGAGATCTGTTACCTTAGTAATGGGCTGATAGCAATGGACCACACTCGATCCTCTGTCTGCACTGTGTGTAGACACTGCCCAACTCCGCCCACGGACAGGGACCAAACCTAAAGAAAGAGATGCATGTTATGCTACATCATCCAGAAAGTGCAGAAGGTAGGATGCATGCTGTTAATGTTGTGCTAGCAGCCATGCTTATCTTCCTCAGGATCCTCTCCCTGAATTCCCATTAGTTATTTTTGAGGAGCAGAGCCTTCAATCACTGGCAGAAACAAGCACTTAGTGACAAGAATTCAGCTTATGAGTATGACCTTCCAAAACACTGTTAACACAAACAACCCCCATCAGCACATGCTCTAGGACAGCACTGAACATACAGATTCCTCATCTTCTGTAGTTAAATGAACAAGAAGCAGGACATGTTCATATCTGCTGTTCTATTGAACAATGAAGGAAGACTTTGTGCCAACCTTGAAAAATTTTCATTTGTCTATAAAATTAATAATTCACTACCCTGTATAATACATTTTACACACCCACTCCCTTTTGACCAAGTTTCTCAAGTGTTATTCAGGCTATTTTTAAATAGCTCCCCTCCTTTCTCACTGACAAAGTGAGAGAATCTCATCCATCCCCCATGAGTGTATACACACACATCCCTTTCCAGCTATTTACCATCATCCCTCTTGTTTATGGGTCCTAATAAAGCCCCCCTAAATTCTTGCCAAGGTCTCTGCTTGGGGCCTTCATTTTCTCCACTTTGCCTTCACTCTTGGCCCACAGGACTCAAGCATCCGAGTTCTCTGTAACAGACCCCAAATGTTTCACTTCAAGACTTCAAAGCTGGAAGTGCACTATTTGTTTGTTTATTGATAATGCCCAGGATTGCAGGCTATTCTTGTCAGCAGGGAATTTAGCACCTAGTGTCAGCAAAAAAAGCAGAAAAGCTTAACTCTTTTAAGGCATCCCTATCTCCTACAGGTTAAAAATATTGCTCAGAGCACACTATCTGGTGCCTATCACACAGGAATGTACATTAGCAGCTCTTCAGGGCTTAGTCCTAATCAACACTCAGCAGAGTCCTCAATAGCTTAGACACTTAGAGCCCCTTTAAAAGGCTGGCAGGGATTCCCTTCCACTCTCCAAGAGTCTCATTCACGCAAACAAGGCAGCCTACAAAAGGGATGATAAAAAATAAGAGGTGAACATCCCTAGAGCCTGTGATGGGGGGGAACACTGAGTGGGCAGGGTGTCACACCAGCTCCAAGAAAAACAGCCTTAAATTCCCCTCTGACCTTCAGGAATTTGTTCTCAAAGTCGGGGAGGGTCGTCCTTCAGCTGCCAGGGAAGCAGCAAGGCACTCTCCCAGCAAAGAGGCCTCACAGAACAGAAAGGAGCAGTACTGTTTAAGTGTGAGACAAAGCAGCATGAAGGCCTTGATCACATGAAGCAAGCAGTATTCCTTTGCATCTGAGAACTGGGAATGTGTTCAGAGTACATCTATACAGAAGGATGAGGATAGATCAGGTCATGGTGCTCAGCAGCCTGACAGATAGCTTTGAAAGAGACATTTTAAGTCTTTTTTTGCCCCAACTTCCCCTGTTGTAAACCAAAAAATAGCAGTTTTCCCTCCTACCTATGATATGTACCAAGGACCAAAAGTATGCAGCAGCCTACACTGTGCAGCAGCCAAAGCTTTCAACATAAAGCAACCACTTTCAACAATGAAACAAATGGTTGTGAAGATGCTACAGGTGCTGCATCCTGCTAGCAGGACAAAGGTGAAACATCTATATGGAATTTCCTAAGCTTCTAAAACAGAATTGGTTATAGCTCAAGGAGGACGACAAAAAATCAACAAGGTCCTGCCTCAGACAGGAATAGTAAAAAATCATGTGACAAGATTCAGCAGTGCCATGCATTTAAGAATAAAATGGGAGCTAACAAGTACTCGAAGTCTAACTTCACTCCTGGCTTGCAAAGCAAGAAACAAACAAAAAAAGAACAATAAAAAAAACCACCATCTATACCTGTACCCCACCACCCCAAAAAAGCCAAACAAAACAACAACCCCCCCCCCCAAAAAAAATCCCAAAACAAACAAAACAACCATCCATACAACATCAAAACCTACAAATGAACCACAGAATTTATTTGGAGAAGACATCATGCTATCCATTAAGTTTAAATATACAAAGGAGAGCACGTGAAGCAGCGCTGCATCACAAAGTAAGAATATGCAAGATATACATATGGCAAATTTCAGACTAAGTGGCATGGGTGCCCACTACAGTGTTAAGACAAATATACAGTGAAAGAAGTAAAACATCAGCTGCTACCTTCTGTACTTCCTAGTTTAAACCAGTAGCTGATGTGTTAAAGTACTGCCAAGTCTCTTTTCTTAAAAGCTTGGCACAGCAAGCATCTCTTCAGAGACATGAGCTTACACCAAGACAGCCAGTGCTCCTCCTGCAGACACACCAGACATGGCTCACAACAGTTTTGCTGACACTTAAACTTTCATTACATAAGACCTTGGAGGTCACCTCTGTGGCAGCAGCTGCAGGAGCTTGAACATCTCTGCTCACCTTTGCTGTTCTGTCCCGGGAGCCACTGACAATGAGGCCACCTTGGAAGTCCACACAGTTCACCTCCTGTTCGTGTGCAGAGAACTTGAAACTATAGGAGCCATGAATCTTGTGAAAGACAATATTTCCATCTCTGAAAAACAAATCCCCAGGTAGGAAGTCTGCATCAGCTACACCTCCCTTGGGCATGCATCTTCTATTAGTGCTTAGGAGTTCCATAAAAAGACCAGGACTGATCTCTTATGAGTGCTGAAATTCATGAAGCATTAACACATAAATCCTCACACATCACCTGTTCCCTTGCAATCCCACATCTGGTCATGCAAAGCCTGATCTGCCACACATGAAAGTTTTCCTGGCTAGTTTTCCACCCTCCACTTTGTGTTAAGATACAGAAACTAGCTGAGCAGCCATTCCTCCTCCTATAGCTTAGGGCTTGACAGAATCCTGGCTGCTGCTGAATGGCTGGAGTAAGGAAACATGCAAGAGATCATGCTCACCCATGTCCAAGCCTCAGTTTTTCATTCAATTCAGAGCATCTGTGCAGGGTATTGTGCTTTGAATCAACTACAAAGACATTTAGACTTATTTCAACTAATACAATTGCTGGAATATTAAATGTATGCCTTTGTTTTCACCTGAATTTTGGACTACAGTTCACAGGGGAGAGTCTCAAGATATCCAAGGCAGACAACCATGCTTGTGTCTCCCAATTCTGTGCTTATGTGCTGTGTGTATTAATAGCTAAAAACGTCATAAATACCACTCTCATTTACTGTAATTGAAAAAGGCCAGTCAAATGCAAAATTAATCAGAGAAGTGTGTGTGTCCTAGAATGCTTGGCAGTCTTCCCCCTCTCNCATAATAAAAAACCTATATATATATATATATATATATACACACATACACACATATACACATATATGTACACTTGTCTCCAGAAAGCTTTATGCACCACTGGTCCTGGTTAACCAACAGTTCTGAATGTAAGAATAAAGTCTTGCTACCCTGACTCTAACAGGGATTGAAATTAAAATTCAATATCAGTCAGGATTGCCTGATCAGTCAATACCTATTCAACAATCCTGTGGACATCTACACAAGCTCAAAAGAGTAAAGGACGCTTTATAAGTTCAACATTATGAGACTCAGCTCCTCCACTGCTATAGTAGAAGCCTTCTCAGAAGGAAACCACACAATAAGAAGCAGCTGCAGTTGAACACAGCCAAGCATGAGGACACTGTGTAGTAAGACTGACCCCTCTGCTCTGTGTTTGAGTTAGACAAAACCTTTCCAGCTTCAGTGACAGTCATCAGGCTCCTCCATTTACCCAACTTACCCCCCTCCACTGACGATGTGGGAGTTGACAAGGACAAAGCGACACACATCCTCCTGGTGGCCAGAGAAGACAGCCTGGGGGTGACGGTGCAAACCTGGCCCATCCGCACACAGCCGGTGGGCCTGGATGTTCTCCGCTTGAGACAGGTAGAGATACTCCCCATCCAGCTCCATCCAGGGCATCAGACTGCAAACAGATAGCAGGTTGAGGAGGTGCAGGAGTGGGGAAAAGAAAACAAAACCTAACCTGAAGAGGAGAAGAGCGGGGGTGGGGGGAAACCAACCAACCAAAAAAACACCACATATGTAAATACACCAACAAAAGCAAATACCCACTCAAAAAAACTGTGAAGCTGGAGCTGCTGGTTACATCCAAAAGCAGGGCTTAATATAGCATCACAGCTCAGAAGTGAAGCTTCTCCAGCAACATACAGAGCATATCGCATTGTTGGCATGTTTCTAGCCAAAAGCTGAGGAAAAGGAAGCATGGCATCTCAGAAAGAGATGATGTTCAAGAGCCTGTTTTTAGATAGGAAATAATTAAGGCTCCCTGACCACTCTTCATGAACCCTGTACTTTTCAAGAAACTAGACTATCAAGCATTTGTGAGCTATGCTTTTCTAAGACAGACTTCAATATGAGGCTCTGGGTGCAGTCAGCCTTCATCCTGCACATTATTTGTTGATGTCCAGCAAAGACCATAAAGCTGTCACTGTTTTACATGCATCTGAGCAGAAGAGCAAGTCACATCAAATCCAGGTCTTCCTACAGACTGAAAGACCCCCCCACATCCTGCATTCTCTATGTAAACAGCAGGATAAGCCTGAGGCTACCCAAGAACTGTGATCATCATATAGAGGAGCTATTTTTCTACATTCACACCTCTCCCATCACAAAGTCAAAAGCAACTGCAGAGCAGCCTCTTGATTTCTGTTGCCCATCTTTCAGAAGAGCACATATACCCTTTCTGCCCCTTGCTATCTATGAGACAGTGGCAAGGTTCCTACAGACAGGTTCCAGGCCAAGAGCAGTGGACTGCTAAATAATCTCTTTCAAAGTATTTTGCAGACTGAAGTTAAAAGAGGAGAATACGCTTCACTTCCTTAGAGACCAAGAAGAAGAGGAGATGATCAAGAAATCTCTGAATGAAGTTGGTCATCACAAGAAGTTTAGTCTTGAAACAAAACCAAAATACATAGAACAGGCTACAGTGCACGCTTCAGTAGCAAGCTCTCTGCTCAGTATCTTGCTTTTGTGTAGCCAACAGAGAATCGAAAATAGGCCTTCTAGATATAGCAAGGCAGATACAGAGACAATGGGCTCATGTACTGTGGAGCATGGATATGTGAAACTGTCTCTGCTCTGCAGCCATTGCCGACTGCACCAACAGCAAACACTGAGCAAAACCAGAGCCTTTCCATAGAGCAGCCTCTCAGTTTTCAAACTATTCAAGAACAAACTGTTTTGAAAGCAGGGTGGCTTCTCATGAAAACCTGTCTGCCTCTTTTTATAGGTCATTCACCTATTCACAGGTCATGATTTTCTGTGTCAGCAGTGATTACACAGAACTGCACCTCATACCATCACATTGAAGAACTAGAAACAAGCAAGAGGACAAGATTGCTTATTAGATAGAAGGTTCCTGCTTGCCTGTATTAATCTCCAATAACAGGCTTTTCATCACATAGACAGAGCAGTTGAGTACAGGTTATAATGTTTACCTGGAACTTGATCACATATATGAAAAAAACAAGAGCTATCTTTGCAGCAACAACTTTGGGTTTAGGCAGACCCTTTCTTCCTCCACTCCTACACAGTCCTCCAAAAGCAAGTGAATATCCAGCTTACCTAGACTACACTCAGTTTCTGTAGCTCTGCTTCTGCTGCAGTTTAGTTTTTTTAATGCCTTTTTGATAAGGAGAAATAACAAATTTTAAGCAGGATAAATGAAAATTAGAGGATATCATTTGGATGGTGGCCTCATTAAATCAGTCCTTGCCTTTTCACCTAGGAAGCTGGTTCAGTAATCTCTCATCCACAGAGCCTATCTTCACAGATGGTTGCAAGCACTTCAAAGGCAGGTATACAACCTGCACCAAAAACACTCTGCTCATTACAGCTGTTCCCAGGACTTTAGACAAGCGGTGGCACATTATCCACCACTTCAACCTACACAGCACAAAAGGGCATGAAAGCTTAATAGTAGGCCCCCGTTCTTCAGCAGCTAACAAACCATAGTCTCATTTTTTCCTTCTGCCTGATGATGTGAAAACTGAAAATTCAGATGTACTGTTCAGACAGAAGACCTATCTTACGCTTTGAAAGCTGAGTACACTTTTGCAAGAAAGAATTTTAAAACTATCTCCTCTCATTATTGTCAAATATACTTTTTTTCTTTTTTTAGTGAAGGCAAGAAGCATAAGATAGGAGAATGAAGAAGCATAAGATAGAAGAATGGCAGCTAGCATTTTAGATTTGCACATGCAAATGAGGGGCCGGAAAAAAGCACAGGAGACAAAGCAAGCATTTTGAGGGGACACAAGTCCACATCTGGGATCAAGGTATGGTCATTATGAGAGCAGGATAGAAAAATCACCCATGGTATACAGCAATAGCTAGCAACACGACAGTTTGAAGTCTGTAATTTAAGATTGCTAAATCCAACTAGAACTGCACAGACCAGAACAATAACAAATTCAAGCTCTAAATAAGAAAGGAATTCTCACAGTGAATCCCTAGGGCATGACTGAAACTCCAATTGCCCCACATCCACCTAGCCAGCAACACCAAAACCTGGCCAGCAACATCACTTGTAAGACCCCATGGATCACAAGGAGCAGGAAGCATCACATTCCAGGGCACAGAAGCAAACCCAAGGCCACGCAGCAGCTGACACAGAACGAAGCAGAAGAGAAAGGAGCCACTTGCTTGCATTTCCATTTCAGGACCATTTCCCTCCGGCAGCGTCCGTGCCTCCAGTTCTGAGATACTTTCACTCTTTCTTTCACTGGAATTCCAGGCGCTCTGCAGAGAGAGGAGGAGAGATGAGATCAATAACCAGAACTGACACTATATAGGAAACAAATACACTCTAGCTGATCACAGGTATGCTCTCACTCCAGTTCCACAAATCATGAACTGGTAAATATCAACAGTGGCAGAGCCACACTAGAGCAAGCACATTCATGAGAGTTGAAAGGAACATGGAGCAGAGCACGTGCTTGTCAGCAAAGAAAACCATCCTTGATGGTCACTAATGTAAGTGTACAAGTCTTAAATCTGATCAACACCTGACCTAATATATTGGCTATATGTTTAGACAAAACGTAATCACAAGATGACATGGAAGGAAACTACCAGAACAACCAGAGAAACACTGCATTCCTCTTCTAATAGGGACTAAAGCAAGCCAGTTAAGATAAACACAAGATCATACAAGAACAGATGGAGGAAACACTAGTCAGGAAAACACTGAAACTAGAAGCCAGAGAAGTGTGTCTAGCCAGAAGACTAGTAAAGAAACTGCTCCAGACCCTCACCTGCCTGACAATCACATAACCAGATACAACAATTAGAAATCAAGATACGTTCAGACTAAAAATAAAATTTGTTCATCTGTATAACCACACAGTGCACACATGTCCCAAGACAGAGTATCTTTTGCAGCAGCTCACCAAAGGACAGAGAATTCCATCACGTTGCTGGAAAATTCTCAACTTACACTCAGAAAAAGTTACTAAAAGAGAGAGACTGTGGTTCAGAAGCAGCTGCTGGGATACAAATCAAAGTTATTGGGATGAGCTGAGACAAGCCAAGATTAACACAGCTCGAGAGGTGACAACAGGTAGGTACCACAGAGACCTGGGACCAAGATCTCTTTAGAGTCTACATGAATATACCCAGTTCAAGCAGCTGTTCAACAACTGTTTTGCTTTAATGATCCAGGGTTAATTAAAAGGCGGCTTAGCTCCATCTTTCTCGTATCATAAACTTATTCACTATCCTTGGTGGAGATGCTCATGCAGGAAACATCAGAAAAGTACAAACAAGAAGAAATTCTTGAAGTTATCCTTTACAACAAGGGGTTATGAATCACTTACTAGATTACATTTATTTCTCAACAGCTAATGTTCCCAGATACATAGGATGAAGGGAAGATCCTTGAGTAAATAGTACTGGTGACAGATCAGAATCAGTTCCCTCGTCCCATACCTACCATGCCCCCAACCCACTTGCCAAAAGGGGGATTTTTACATACTCCATCATTTTTAAAACAAAGATTAGCTCCCTGTAAATAAACATCTCCTGTGGTTGTTAATGGGTGTACATGCACCTGGGGCCCTGGGGCCTGGCCAGATTCTCATTTTCCCAGCCTTCCTTCCATAGCCCCAGGCTCCTTTTTTCTGCTCACCCTTCCCTCCCACCCTTCACCCCCTCCCTTTCTATGCTTTCCGGCTCTTAGTCACCATTATAATTTGACTGCATTCCTGGGAATGTGACCCATTTTAAACAAAAACAGAAACAACACACAGAAAAGCTTTTTGTCCCCTAGAAAACTCTGCAACTGTAAGTTTATCATTGATAAGTTTATCATCAGTTGAGACACACCAAATAAGACTGAATTTTGGCACTATAAGCTCTTTATTTCTCCTAACTCTTAAAAATCCCAACCCTATAGAGTTAGCCCAGGCTGCAAGAAGAGAAATTCCTTTTTTTAAGGGAGCACCTGCAGGAGCTCGTGCGGCCAGATAGCATCTGAGATGAGGAATGCACAGCAGTGAAAAGTAAGGTCAGGTCCAGCAGCCTCTTCATTGCTTATTACTCTCCCAGACAGACTTCAGGCTCTCCACCTACATCCAATTCCATGCATTGCTCCAAAACACTTCTCCCCACACTCAACCCTCAGTTAAGTTCTCCCCATGTACAGATTTTAAGTCACCAGCTCAAACAGTGATGGAAAATGCACTCACCACAACCCCTCCCAACCTCTACGTGCCCAACCAGACACCATGAGCTCAACACACAATCCCTAAGACTAGGTGTCATTTTCAAGACTCCAAAAAGGTGAATCCAAGGTCAAAAAGCAGCCTCCATCTTACACTGCTGGTCACTTTTCTAGTTGAGGAGCAGGCCTGGACCCTCCTGCTGCTGAAAGAGGAATTTCAGAAGAGAGTTGCACATTGACTTGTCCCTACTCTGGTAACAGATACCTCATTCTTTCATGAAAATCAACAGTTACTGTCTGGAAGGGGTGAGGGTTAGGTGTGGAGGACTATATGGGGAAGGTCTGGTGGAGTTTCAGGGGTTTTTGTTTGTTTTGTCTTTTTGGTTGTCTTATTGTTAATCAATATATTACTCATCTAGTCCATATCCTTCATATAGCGTTTCTGGATCTGTCCAATTCAAACATGTCTTAGAGGCATCCACCTCATATTTACCAGGTATTTTATTAATTCAAAATGCAGGCAAGAAAGGAGACAGAACATATGGAACTCATGAGAAAGAGGATATAAAAATGGAACTGATACATCCCTCCCCTTTGCCAATACCAAGGCAGCAGAAGGTGAACTGCAATAATTTTCAAGTACTGTTTGGAGACATTTTATCCCCTATATCAGAAAAGTAGTTAAATCAAGCCCAGTGATGGAATCAAGAGCTGAGATATAGTCTTGATCATTTGTTTCCTCAACAGCATCCTCCCAGATTACACTTAAAAAAAAAAATTTAAAAAAAAAATCACTGCAATGCATGAGAGCAGTTTTCAAATCTTAGGAAGTTAAAAGAGGTATCACCATATAAGCTTCATTTAATTTTTTTTTAATCCTTTTTTTCCTCCACAAAGACTGTTTCGCATCAGTCATGATCAACACATTTTCTATACATGCACATCTTTAATAATTGTTCCATGATGACCCAAGACAAGCAATAGGCATAACACAACCACAGCAAGCAGTTGACTTAACCAAGTACCTCTCACTTCAGCAACTGGCTTGAACATCCCAAGATTCAGGAGACTAAACCTCATTATAAAGACAAACAGTATGCAAAACGCTGTGTAGGGACCACTGCTGCCAGCCAATTAATTTGACTTTTCTTAGTCTGCAATCCAACAAAATAGTAAGCCACATGCTTAAAATTCAGTACATGCTTAAGCGCTCTACGAAATCAAGATCTTGGTATTTTTTTTCTCAGAGAAACCACCCAACAGTGAACTTCAAGACTACTGAAGACTGACTCACTGAGGAAGGACTGCTATTTTTACCAGAACACACACAACCCTGCATCAGAAAGCAACAGAAGTACAGCCCAAAGTCATAAAAGGATGACAGGAAACACAGGACGAAGAAAACAGAGAACAGTGATTGTTCAGAAACCATCACTTTATTATCTCTGCTAAGGCATCACAACTACCAAGAGCCCATAAAAGTTCCATGATCCAAAGGTGCAAGGCTGTCTTTGTTACTAGCTAACTAAACCAAAAAGCTCTCTTACCAAGATTCCAAACCATGCAGTCAATACATGACCTGAGCTACCAGAATTTCCACTGCTTTCACTTCTGATGGAAGTTCCCTTTACAAAGACTTTTTACACTAAGAAGGAGAACCTGGACATTTCTTACAACCTAAAAGAAGAGTCCCAGGACACAAACCATCCCAAGCAACCCATTATAAAGGGCTTTTCATTTCCCTCTTTCTATCTCTCCCTAACCTACAAGAAAAATATTTTGCTCAAATTATGCATTTCCTCTCTTTCTCGGCAGAGTTACCAAAATAAACATATTACTTCTGGAGCCCACTTCTCAGCTGCTGAAGTGAGAGACTGGGACTNTAAAAAAAAAATCACTGCAATGCATGAGAGCAGTTTTCAAATCTTAGGAAGTTAAAAGAGGTATCACCATATAAGCTTCATTTAATTTTTTTTTAATCCTTTTTTTCCTCCACAAAGACTGTTTCGCATCAGTCATGATCAACACATTTTCTATACATGCACATCTTTAATAATTGTTCCATGATGACCCAAGACAAGCAATAGGCATAACACAACCACAGCAAGCAGTTGACTTAACCAAGTACCTCTCACTTCAGCAACTGGCTTGAACATCCCAAGATTCAGGAGACTAAACCTCATTATAAAGACAAACAGTATGCAAAACGCTGTGTAGGGACCACTGCTGCCAGCCAATTAATTTGACTTTTCTTAGTCTGCAATCCAACAAAATAGTAAGCCACATGCTTAAAATTCAGTACATGCTTAAGCGCTCTACGAAATCAAGATCTTGGTATTTTTTTTCTCAGAGAAACCACCCAACAGTGAACTTCAAGACTACTGAAGACTGACTCACTGAGGAAGGACTGCTATTTTTACCAGAACACACACAACCCTGCATCAGAAAGCAACAGAAGTACAGCCCAAAGTCATAAAAGGATGACAGGAAACACAGGACGAAGAAAACAGAGAACAGTGATTGTTCAGAAACCATCACTTTATTATCTCTGCTAAGGCATCACAACTACCAAGAGCCCATAAAAGTTCCATGATCCAAAGGTGCAAGGCTGTCTTTGTTACTAGCTAACTAAACCAAAAAGCTCTCTTACCAAGATTCCAAACCATGCAGTCAATACATGACCTGAGCTACCAGAATTTCCACTGCTTTCACTTCTGATGGAAGTTCCCTTTACAAAGACTTTTTACACTAAGAAGGAGAACCTGGACATTTCTTACAACCTAAAAGAAGAGTCCCAGGACACAAACCATCCCAAGCAACCCATTATAAAGGGCTTTTCATTTCCCTCTTTCTATCTCTCCCTAACCTACAAGAAAAATATTTTGCTCAAATTATGCATTTCCTCTCTTTCTCGGCAGAGTTACCAAAATAAACATATTACTTCTGGAGCCCACTTCTCAGCTGCTGAAGTGAGAGACTGGGACTATCTACCCACAGCACCGACCCAGGTGACCTCAGCCACCATGGCAGTTTCTGGCCTAGGCCCCAAAAGCAAGCAATGAAAGTGTTGCTCGTCTAGAGGGTTAAGCACATCTCCCAAAGCTTCACCTTCAACAGTTTTGGCCTTCAATGATTCCCTACCCAGTCAAGGCCCTTTGCCACCGGGAATGGCATTTCTGCAATAGCAAGAGCTTCTGTGCTTTACTGCACGTGGGGGAGATTCCTATTTGGCATCTACAATTTCAGCATGTGCCAAAACATTGGTGCCTGCAACATCATATACCATGTTACAGAACATAACACCAGTGTGTCATACTGTATATTTTCCCAGCTGCATAAGGCATCCTAACCCACCAAACTCCTTCACATTTTGCTACACTTTAAGTGCTGAAGAGATCATCTGGAAATGCAAGTCTGCAGAGACCTGCTGAGACCAAATCTCTTCTGTGGACAAAATCTGCTGTCTGCATGAAAGCTGTCACCAGCCTGCCTCAGGCCTGACTGGAAGGGTCATGCAGAGGAACAGATAGGTCAGAGTGGCTACACCCCGCTTTCAACCTCAGCCCTGTGACAGGGATGGCTAACACAGGGACCAACTGCACTTATTTGTGTAAAAGGGACACACCTGTTGAGTGGCAGGGTTTCAGTGCAGTTACAAGTCATGGGCCACCAACAGACAGCCAAGAGAGAAAAGCTATTTATGTCAGGAGCTCCTGTTGCTGTCCTCAACAAGTCAGATGGATTTCAAAATGTCTCTTCCAGGACAAAAATTCCACCTGAATTCCTTTAGCCTATGACCCTTTTTTAGCCTACCGTCACGTTCAGTCTGTCTTCTACATCCCACCCCCTTCCTATTTGACATGGGTTCACGTAACTGAGATGTAAGTGCTCTGCAGACTGTTCTCTCACTGCTCTGTGCCTCCTTTGGTGTGTCCACACTACCTCAGATGTTACCAGGCTGTGCAGGTTTACCACTCCATCTGACAGCTCTCATGAACAACTCACATGCATGCAGGTGGTCTTTTTGGAGATGAAATCTGGGCTGCTTAAAAAAAAAAAAAGCATAACCCTGGGAAGACCTGAGAAAATCTGCAGCTGCTCAATAGCTGTCATGTATATTCTGATTTGAAAGAGCAGACTGTCAGGATAGTATTTGGTTAGAGTGAAATAGCTGGTTTTCTTATGCAATTTACATGGATAATAGAATTTTATCTAGTTCAGGGCTTAAAAAACATGTGCTCTACTTGTTACAACTATGAACTTGTGAAGATTTTAAGGAAAGGGTAGTTAGACCTGAAAGAACTTTTACAAATATTATCACATTCCCAGAACATTAAGCAGTTTTTATCTTGTGGTGCTGTCCCCTCAGATCTGTCTTGCCCAGAACTAATAGGTTAAGACAAAATGTAAGCGAATCTAACATGAGTTTGTAAAAACCACTGACTTTTCCCAGCACAAAACAATAGCCGCGTACCCTCTTCCAGGCCTTTGCCATTATTGCCATATCCTCCCCAGAGTATTGCCCTCTGCATCATCTGCACCAGTTCATTGCCTACTTCATTTCTGAGTTAAAGTAATTAAACTTAGGTAAAACAAGTTTGAAAAGATGAAGGAAACTGAAACAACTTTACAGGCATTCACACTCCCTCCCCCTCCAGCTTTGAAGGGAGAGGTCTCCCATGATTGCTGCTGTGTGAATTTGGATTTGACTTGCATAGATTGGCCATTTCCTGCTACTGCAGGTGTATATATTTTTCCAAGATTTGGAGAAAAAAAAACCCCACAGCTTTTATAAACTCTCAGAAATGCTTACACAAGTTCTGAAATACTCTAAGATGACAAATTCATCCATTAATGAATCTGCTTCTCTGAATGGGAGAATGTACCACAGCTGTCATGGACAAGGAAAAACAGGAGATAGGAAGAGAGTAAACACACAATACAACACTGTAATATATTAGTAGCTGTTGTCAAAATATAGAAAAGAGAACATTGTCAAGCTATTTAGGTTGCAACTTTTAACTTGCCCTCTAAAATCCCTCTGTAACGAAGAGGAAGTAAGTTTAGCCCAGCTGCAACTTTATTCCTTTCTTCCACACTTTTAAATAAAGAACCACTTTGAAATGAGCCCTTTGCATCTCTATTTCTCCAGTCCAAGGTGGTCCATCAGGCAGGCAGTGGATGAAGGCTTAAAGCACCCTATGCTATTCCTGGCTCTGACACTGACCTGCTGCACAGAGGGCAGCTTGGTTGACATCTCTCTGTTTCTGCTTCCCCACCCAGCCCTTATTTACCCTGGCTATTTAGGCAGCAAGCTCATCAGGGCAGAGACTGCTCTTGCTGGGCCTGTACAACAGCTGGCAAAACAGACACAGGCTACCAGACACCTGCAATATCAATATACTCACCCAAAACCCCAAAGGCTTTGAGCTACTGCTCAGCTACAGCTTAGCTGCAGAAAATGTTACTAAGCCTTAACTTTTCTGTGATACGCTGCCATGTGTTTCTGGAACAAAAATTCTCCATTCACCTTACGTCACAAAGACGGGGCTCGAATCCTGCTTCAACTGCTCCTATGACTGAGTGAAGCAAATATCTTCAGCATTGGGATTATCCTTTTACCATCTCCATGACAAGGTCCTGTTGCAGTACAGGTCTATACATAAAATTAACATGACTATACAGAAAACGTGGCAGCCTGACAGAGAGAGTCTTGTAAGACAGGAGCCAAGAACCACATCCATGTAAAACCACTCTGTACTTCCGTAAGAGTGATAGAATATTAAACAATTGCTTATTGTTGATTCACAGAAGAAACAGCACATTTTTAACACTAAGAATGTGCTTTCAGAACCCTCCCAAGTTAGGCCCTGCTGTCCCTAACAGAGTAATTCACACTGATGGAAAACTAGTGATCCTCACCCCCCAAGGAATGAAGTGGACCGAAACATTGCTCAAAGCAAACTTCTGCAAGAGCACAATTGAATCAATACCTTAAAAACTTCACTTACATCTGCAGCTCCCAATTAGCTGAATCCAGAAAGGGCAAATACAAGAGATTGTCAATGTTGTGACTAGGCCTTTCAGCCTAACAGCTACCGTCTGGGTAAACCCATTATCTTCCCTTCATAATATTAGCAAACTGATTTAGCGTTGTTTAAGCCTACATGTGTCCTGAGATGATAATATCTGTCAATCTCTAGAAGTACTTAGTCAGAATAAGAAGTAAAAACTAACCAAGTTATTTCAGGTATACTACAATTTATATTTTCCATGCTGCTAGCAGCTAGGGGTTTGCAACCAGTTTCTTTAAAATTTTCTTTTCACTCTTTCAGGATAAAGAAGTTTCATAAGCAAACTTAACTGCGCACAGTTATTTCACACACAAGCTGACCCTGTTCCCTCTGATCTTTTTGTTAACAATTACCTGAAGATATAGCTAACAGAAACATCATTTTAAAGAAGTGGTGTAATTTTCAAGTTAACCACCCCTTTAAAAAAATGGAAAAGTGGAGGCAGAGGGGATAAATTTCACAGCTACCTTACACTCAAGGTTCAAACGTATTTCTATTTACAAAGCATTAACAGGTGGCTTATCAAAAGCCATTTAACAGCAGAAATGATCAAACTGTTTTGTGATTTTATTTAAAACCATAAATACTCCCTAGACTAGTTTTTACCTTACACCAGCCTCCCAGAGACCATCAGTTTGCAATCTGATGTTAGAATCATGCACATTATTTCATTAAGTATGTTCACCATAAATTGTTCCAGCCTTTGCTCAATTGTGGACAATATTGCACAAAAGCCTATGAAAAGCAAAATCCAGTGTTCGCCTCATGCAATGTTATCCACAATCTTCAAGAGAAGCTTCAGCTCTTCAGTAAGTCAAAGCCAAGCCTGACAAACTCAAGATTTACTCCATATCACTACAAAAGCACAGTTATCAAGAAAGTCCAGCTGTCCATCATCTTCATCACCATTCTATTTACCCAGTGATATTTTAGCTTAAATACCTACTCAACTAAAATTTAACCTTCAGTGAGCAATCTACCAGGTTCCTACTTAGGATTACTTTTAGGAAGAAATACTGCATGCCCAGAAGCTTCTTATCTGAATCCCCTCCCCATCTTGGATCAGTTAGTCAAGTAAAATATAACCTCTGCAAATCTTACTCCTTCAATTGCAGGAGCAGCAATCTTGGAGATTGCTCTTGATCTTGCAGAAATGCATGAGGAGCAAGTGGTATGGAAGAGATGTGGCTATTTAAAACCCAAGAGCACTGACACAAAGATCATTAAACTCTTCTTCAGCCAAGTACAAATTTTACAGCTGTACCACAACTCAACACATAGACTCACACTGTCTACCCTACTGGGGCAAATTTCCAGCAACTTCTCCCAGATGCTGGATCTTCACATAGGGAAAACAAATGCTTGGGTTTCAGGTATTTTCCGTAAGATCTGGCACACTGTTTCAAAGAACTGAAGATTGTCTGAGCTTTCCATAAAGTTAAAAGTAATTAAAGAATTCATTCTCCAGATACATCTCAAAGTTACTGCATAACCAGCTTGTAATGTCACTTGGTGCATAACCTGCAATTGAAGTTCCTAGGACCAGGGCAGTGTTGACCAATGCTAAAAACAGAACTAGTACAAAAGTTGTTTAAAGAAAACTTGAAAATAAGACTCCACACAAAAGCACATCCTAGAATTACCAAAGAAGAATGTTCATAGCAAACCTAACATTGAAACCCCTGGAAGCTTATGATACTCAAGAAGCCTTCCCTTCATTTATACCCTCTGACCTAGCAAGCCTCTTCAGTAGCTGTTTATAGACCTGCATTCCTCTGCAGGGGGAAGTGGCGGTCCTTACAAATGCTGCACCTGCTCTGCTGTACACCTGATCCCTCCTGCAACTGAAGGAGCATAGTATCACCTTATTCTTAATGAAAAATACAGAATTTCATTTCCTCAGGAGACAAAATCATATATCACAGTAGCCAGAGTCCAACACACAACCATTCTTCAGTGCTTACTCCTGCTGACTTCCAAGGGAACCATGCTTAACTTTCAAGCTGTGAAGACTGAATGGATTGAAGTGCTGGCCTGAAAACCAAGGATCTTCAGCATCACCAAAGTTCTGCTGCTATCATCATTTTTTCACTGAAGCCTGTGCTGTTAATGGAATAGCAACAGGACAAAGAAAAACAGGCCTCAAAAACTGACATACCTTCTTCTGATTCATGTCAACCCAACTTTTACAGAAGCAGTACTGGCTCACTATGTAACAAACAAGACCCATAGACAGGGATACATATATCTTAAGAATGCATATATCCTTCCTCCTGGGATCCTTAAAGTACTAAAGAAAGCCCACATTGTGTGGCTGCCTTCAAGCAACATTTCATATAGTAGAAAATTTGAGAGAGGAAATACAACCTTAAGTTCCTTAACAGTCATGCCCAAGGTCTAAGCCCCTAAAGTACTCCCTCTACAAAGATGGTAGTATGAGGCAGTAAAGCCAAGTGGGCTCACACCTGTTCCTAGCTTATGATGTGCTGCTGAACTAGGGTGAGGGGGACCACAACCCATCCACAAAACTTTAAAAACGTACAGTCCAAGAGTCACTTTCTCTGTGACAGTTAACACCAGTTGCAGCAGAAAGCCGCTCCATTAACAGAGCGTAAGAAACATATTTCTGGCATCCTTTGCC
This sequence comes from Ceyx cyanopectus, assembly GCA_013401355.1. Lineage (NCBI taxonomy): Eukaryota > Metazoa > Chordata > Aves > Coraciiformes > Alcedinidae > Ceyx > Ceyx cyanopectus. The sequence continues at coordinate 23,792 of VYZU01056239.1, read as the reverse complement.
ACAAAGGCTCCTAAAACATAAGCCCACTCTCCAGCCTCTATCAATGGGCCAGTGCAGGCTTTGCTCCCTTGCAGCTTTTTACCTGAGGCATCTCTGAGAGCTGTAGCAGGGGCCACTGGTCAGAAGCAAGGGCAACAGGAATCACCTCAGATACACACAGCAGCGTTTGTTTCCCCGTGCTCCCCCCTCCTCCAGCTTGAAGTCCTCGGCCCTACGTGTTTTGTCAGGGGGAGTTTGAGGGATAGACCTGATCTGGAGAGGGCCTCGGGCCCCAGCACCTGAGGATTGCTCTCATCGGACCTAGAGCTGAGGGAGCCAGGAAAGTCCCCACTGGGCTCTCCTGCTTCCCTACGGCAACCAGAAGCACCTCCCCACAAACCCCCAAGCTGTCCAAGGCAGAGCCGAAGTCAGGCCGCAACGCCGCGGGAACCGCCAGACGCGGTCCCTCCCCTCCCAATGACAGCCCACTGCAGGCCCGGCGCGATGACCCTTTCCCGGCCCTCGCCACCCCTCTTGGCGTAGACTAAAGATGGCGCAACCGCTCTTCGAGAACAGTCATCCCCCACTTCTCTCCGCCCCCTCACGGCAGCGGAGAGCCCCCCTTAGCGACTGCGCCAGGAGCGCAGAACGCCCCTTAGCAACCAGCTAGGCCGCAACATCCCCGGCCTTTCCCAGCCGCCGCGGCCGCCTCCCCCCAGCCCTTCCGCCGGGAAGGCCACGCTTACAAGTCGGTGCCGAGTTGGGTAAAGCCGGAGTTGAGGCAGCCACGGGCTATACGCCTCCAAAGGAGATCCCGGCTGCTGAGGAAGCGCAGGCGGCGGCAGACCTGGCCCAGCCGGCCCAAGGCCTGCACGTCCAGATAGGAGCAGATAAGCAGCAGCAGCTCCTCGGGTAAGGCCCATAGCGGGGAGGGGGGAAAGGAGGAGCGGGGGAAGGCGGCCCGGGATCCCCCCTCCGCCTGGGGGGATCGGGAGCTGCCCTTCCTCCCCATGGAGCAGCAGCTCCTGCCCCTCCTCCCCGGGAGCTGGAGCTGCTGCTGCCCCGGGGAGGACAAGCCATGGACGGGGCAGCCGCTCCCCAGTCACATGGGGTAAGAACTGCTGCCTGTCACTGCCCCCCTCCGGGGGAGGAGGCGGCTATCAGGGCGGGAGGGGGCACAGAGCGGCCGCACCTACCCTCGCTAGCGAATTAATTCAATAACGGGAGCCGCTAGGACTCCCCCCGTGGCCCGGCGCCTGGGTCCGTATTCTTCTGAGCTGGGGTCAGTAACATCACCTGATCTATGTATTCATTAGTAACGTGCACAATTAATGGTGGGGACGGTGATCGCAGGTGACCAAAGCATCTGCACTACCACCTGGAGCAACCCAGCTAGGCACTTGCACCCCTGCAAAGGAAGGTGAACAGCAAGGTGATTAATGCTCATTAATTATCCTTGAGCAGAGTCAGGAGTGCCTGTCACCCACGAAGTGACAGCAGGGGTCATCTGCTGCTGCACACCAGTTTTCAACACTCACAAATTCCTGGGCCACATAAAATAAATTGTCTTTCCCATATAAGACCAGTCCCTGCTACAGTGGAGTTAAGACTGACTTTTCACAGGGACCCTTCAATGCAGTCCATTCTCCACTCCAGAGCCCCACAGTGCAGGGGCTGAACAGTGCTTGCACTTCATATGTGTATACATACATACAAGCACACTGCCACGAAAAAACACTTCATAATAACTGAGTGATTGTTGCCATCCACAGGAGCCTGGAGTACTGACAATGTAGAAGGATTCTGGTCCAAAACGGTGAAGTAGCCCTACACACACAGTTGAGAAGGAAAATACAAGTCTGGTGTTGTGTTATTCTTTGTTATAGTACTTTCCACTCTACAGAAGCCTGAAAAGCCTGGGAAAATGTCTCGTTCTAAATTTAAAAAAAAAAAAAAAGAAAAAGATATAAATTATCAGCTTGTCAGCTGCCCAGAGTGCTTTGAACAGGTATCACTTACCCACCACAGTCTACATCTCCTTTTGCACATTGGAGTAGGAAAATAAATTTCAGCATATAATAAGGTTACCATAGCATACAGACCTTTAGACAGTACTTTTATCATGTTCCAGAAGGTCATCTTGCCTGTGTAATCTTGAGCACTCAAATACTCATACAAACTCTGAAAGCCCTGTATTGAAGATATTAATATTTAATTTAATAAAATTTAATTTAAAATATTTAATATTTTTAATAGCAACCTGAAAAAAAATCTGAAATCATTCTTAGCAAATCCTTGTAGAAGGCACAAAGCGCAGAGCAAGAGGGGAGGGATGCTTATGGCTGCATAACCCTATGTGAAGTGTAGGCATAATCAAATTGTATATATTTCAATCAAGCCAAATGTAAAGTCACACATCTAGGAACAAAGAATGTAGGTCACACAGAAAGGCTGTAACTATCCGCAAAGCTGCAATTCCATAAAGCCTTCATTAAGATGAATAAGAAGCTGAATGTGAGCTCCTTCTGCAGTGGTGTGACCAAAGGGCTGGTGCTGTCCTGGGAAACAAACAAGGGCCAGGAGGTTCTTTTGCCTTTGGTTTTTACTCTGTTGTGACTGCTTTGGAAATAATTTGTCCAGACAACATTTCAAGAAGGATGTTGAAAAACTAGAGGGGCTTCAATGAAGAGCAGTAAGAACGATTACAGGACTGTCAAACATGTTTTATAGTGAGATCCAAAGTGCTCAGTCTATTTAGCTTTCTTTTAGGGTTAAGGAGCGTGGTGATCATACCTTTGAGCACTGAAACAGGAATTAAAAAAAAACAGGATAATCTGTTTAGCAGATAAAGAGAGAAGATCTCTTGACAGAAGGTGTTGAGAAAAATCATAAATAAAACATGCTTTTGTAGTGAGGAAAATAAATTGTTGAAACAGCTTATCAGAATTTATGGCAGATTTCTCATAACTGGATTTTTTTTTTTAATAATACCAGTTGTTTGTTTTTCTGCCTTAAAAATTGAGCCTGGCTAGATCACAACTACTAAACTTAAACCAGGAATTCATAGGGTGAGTCCTAATTCAGGATATCAGACTAAGACAGTCAAAGAGGTCTGTTCTGGTCTTCAGCTCTGTTACTCTCCAGAGGCAACATCTGCAATGTGCATGTCTCCCTGCATAGTCCAGTATATGATAGTCTCAGTCTGTGGCTCTGCTACTTTATTTAGGGAACTAATTGCTGCAGTTCAGTAAGAGTCTAGGTGCAAAGCAGCACATGCAGCGTGACCCTCTGGGATACCATGTCCATGGTGTAGAAGTTCTCTCCAATTCGTGACTCAAGTGTATAAACAACTATTAAGTATTTGGCTAAGATGAAATGCATGTTTGTGTGCAGTAATAATGGAGAGGGTCAAATATCCTCCACATGAAGGACTAAGTAATTATGAAGAAAAAGTTACACTATGTTGCTCTTAAATGTAGCATTCTTTTCTAGTATGAATAATTGCTTTACAACATAGGAACAATAATTGTACTTTGCTCAAAATATAGATATCATCCATTACTTTCTTTAGATTTTTTTTTCTAAAGCAAAGATCTGTAACTGCTTATGCTTGTTCTTAGGCATGGTTTCAGCTACTGTTGATTGCTGTGTAGCTGTCAAAGCTGTGTATCACAGGATAAGAATCCAATGGTACTAGTCTTCCCAGCAGTGCTGAACTAAGTGCATATGTAGGTGTCTGCAGGAGCAAGAACCAAGTCAGTCTCTGCACATTACCAAAAACATATGTGTAGACTGATTCTTTCCATCACACTGTGCACAGTCTAATAAAGGACTTGGTGTTGTATAATCATAGGGTCAATAATGTATCCTTACCAAATTTTGTAGTTAAAGATCTCAGTCCTTTCATGGCCCATGACCACCCTGAACCTGTAGAAAACAGGGTAGGGTTCTGTGCTGAAGTAGCAGATCATTCCAGCACCATGACTTGCAGAGTCTGCAAGCTAAAAATCAGGGGGTTTATGCCTGTAAAGCTTGTGCTTTAACAGCATAAATTGATGAAATCCAGCTTGGAAGAAACACCATTTCAATACCTGCCTGTCAGAGCTTTTTTTTTCTGTCTTCAAGGGGTTTTATTATTTGCAGTGCCCTCAACTACACCTTTTAAGCTAAAGACACAATCATGTGGACAGCTCTTTGTTTTGTTTTTACTTCCAACCAATGCTTTTGTGTATTTCTGAAACTTAAGACACCTCCTCTGCTACTACAGTACTTATCTGTAACACCATCACTTTGAGGGATTAAAGCAGGTTACTTGTTACACACTTAGATCAAGAGTTATCTGAGTAGAAAGTCTATCCTGTTAGGGTTGGCGGAATCTGTTTTTGATCTTGAGTTGTTTTGATTTTCTCTGAGAACAAGTAACATGTTATTTTAACTTCTGAATAAGGTGTGCTACCTGACTGTGTCTCTTCTGTTTGGCAGAAAGGATTAGAAACCTCCATGGAACTTGCACTCTATTATAAAGCAGAGTGCTCACCATTGAAAACCAAGGAGCTGAATTGTTTTCAGATTATATGTGAGTGTGTGTCTTTCCCACATCAAAGACTATGATGGAAGCTGTTCACGCTATTGTCAGGAATGCAGGGATTGGCATAAAGGTGATTAGCAAAATTGCTTTTCTCCAGGAGCAGGACAAAAATTATCAAAGGATTAAAGAGGATAAAATTAAAAGGTTATGCTGAATTTGGGGTTAAATTTTCTCCTTTTCTATACCAAATTATATGTATTGATTTAATTTTACCTATAAAAGGTCTGCCAGAAGAAATCAGGATTAGCAGGTATTTGGTATGGCTTCTGTTAAAGGGCAAGGAAAAACTTCCTTAAAAATAATCTCAACAGACCCTGTTCTCTCTGCTTCCAAACCACATCTCCACAAGGAGCTTTTAATGAGTGCTAAGGGCATTCAGCCAGCAGCCATCCCTACAAGGTTCTCAGCAGCCACAGGATTGGGACCTTTAGTCATAATTGTGCTGAAAATTACAAAAACAAACAATTCCTTAAAGCAGTTTGTCATCAGTGATGCTGTTTGTTTACTTTTCTCACTACACTCTGCTGACAAAGATACTAAACTGAGGGGATTGCTTGGGCACGTGCAATCCTTTTGTGTTTTGACCAGCAGCTGAGCGACTTGAATGGTTTGGAGAAAAAAAAGGCAATAAAAATGGATTCTCAAATATTTTAGTGTATCAAAACGAGCAGCCAAGCATTGGAGAAGCTCTCTTGCTTGGCAAAACTACACTGCAATAAAAAAAATGTATCACCTCCCATAGCCAGCAGAATTGTCTCATCTTGCCGGTTCAGACTCTGTTTATTGTTCATTTTTATTTGAACAATCCTTTATTATTTTATAAGTGCCAGGCGTATACCTATTCCTTGACTTTGCATTTTGAGTTTTGTTTGTTTGTTTTACTAATCTGTTATTTTCTGGAAGTCACCCAGAATATTCTATTTGTGTTTAAGCTCATTTATCAAAGTATTATCTAAAGCATCTGCTCAGAAAATGTTCATTTTAACTGTTTTCCCAACAATGACCTTCTTCCTCCCCCCCAGGCCACATCAAGTTGTCACTCACCAGACAGCTGTGGAATTTGGAATCATTCCTTTTAAACGCTTTACAATTCCAAATGGTAGATTTCTAATGGCACAATATGATTGCCACAAAGATCTTTAAATTTCCCAATCCTCCAGCTTCAAAGGCTGGACCGTCCTTGATCTCCTGAAGGAATGCTTTTGAATCTTGTTCTTTTATAGGGGCTACCTATGAAGATATTTTAGAGGCTTTTTCTTTTCATACTTAGAGACCAAGCAACTAAACATTCAAATACCCACTGGCTTCTTTGAGAGTAAGATCAAGACTTTAAAAGTTGTTTCTGGAGATTTTTCAGCTCGGTTTTCATTAATTCCGCAGGTTGTTAAAAAAATTCTTGGGAGTTTTTATACAAGTAATATGAGTATCTTCAGTGTAAGCGGTGACTATGATACTGTTTTATCCTGCATCTGCCTGCCACCTATGTGGCTACTTCTTGCAATTCCTAGACTGCTGTGATCAGGTCCAACAATGTCCCGACTCTCCATGTGTATAGGGGGGTCCCTTGCTCTTGGAGGATGCTCCACTGTCATATCATTTACAAGGTAATAATTTGCTCAAGGAAAGTGAGCAAGCCTAATTCTACAAGCAGTTTTGGTTCTGTCTTGACCGGGTAATCAAGACAGAGCCTGATTAACGGCAACAATTACAAATGGGCAAAACTGATCTAGGCAAAATGTTCTAGGCATCCTTATCTCTTCCCTACAGCCAGAGGCAACATTTCACTAGTAGTCCTTTCTTGCACAGTAGGATTTCTCAGTCAGGAGGTTGACATTTCTTTTATTTCTCACTGATTAATTCTATAGTTAAGAGATTTATGGTGCAGCAACAGAAATTCAGTTGATGCTAGAAACAGACTTTATTCCTATTCAGTTCAGTTTATATGCCAAGCCGTAAGGCAAATTTTACCTTTTATCCTCTTATTAATGAAGCACACATATATAAAAAAAGCAGAGAGTGAGGTACTCTCTGTCCACATGAGTACAAGGTCCCACCCAGCAGATTCATCTGATGGCTTGGGGCTTTCAACTGTAAACCCCTTAGGGAAAGCACTGAGCTCTCTCCACTGCCACAGTACCTCCTGTGGCATGACCTCTGCAGGCTCTCAGGTATTATTAGAAGGAACAACTAATGCTCTGTCACTGCAGTAACTTTATGTTTAGATATCCTGTATTGCTAGTACACGTGATTTTTAAATAGTCCTCAGCCTAACCTCAGGTTTTGTGACGAGAACAACAAACTTTAGGAATAACTAATTACTAACCTAGTTTATGGGTCAGGGAACAGGCCTTAGATCCTCTTTTACACAGGTTTCTTATGATCATGTAAGCCCTACTTTTCTAAGACTATTTTTGTTTGTTTGGATCAGTTTAAAAAAAAAAAAATCCCACATCCCAAAATAGAGAATGTTTTCCTTTGGAACTGGAAGCAAACACGCTTGATAGCTTTAACATCTGCTAGACAATGCATAGATGGGTGGTGGGCACCTCACACAGTTTTGTGACAAACACGTGCGTACAGCGTGTCAGATTATAAATCCAAGAATAAAGAGTCATTAAAACCTCCCTTCTCTAGCCCACCTGCCATGAAAATAGGCCTTTCACTCTATTTAAACTGAAAATGAGTATTGGAAAGGAAAATGCCGACATTCCAGGGATTCAAGTCAAAATCTCCCCCTCCAGTAAAGGGGGTCTGTCAATTGAACATAAATTGATTCATTGTCTGTCTCCCATCAGAACTCACAAGCCACCCCATGCACTTACGCTTCTGTTCTTGCTGGAAACCAAGACCTCACAGTCCAAGACCATCACAGTAACATTTACATCTGTTGTTGGTTTGATCTGAAAATGCTGCATAATTCTCAACTACCTTTTCTGCTTTTTCAGCCTATTAGTGCCTGGTGCACTTTTGGGGTGTAGATTCCTATCTGATTAGCTTGCTACCCAGCAGAGCATGAGCCCTCTCCGCTCCACCATGAGTGCAAAACTTTCTGCACTTGAAGAGAGGAAAGAAGAAAGAACCACTTGCACTTTGGATCAACTCACCAGAATTCACTTGTGTGCCACAAATTATAAAATTGATCCTGTTCTTTCTCTTTTCCTCCAGGCTTGCAGTGGATTTATCTCTGTTAGGGTGGCTGAATTATTAGCAGCATTATATTGACATGCATTTCAAAGGACAAAACAGCCATGCTGTGCAAGATGCCCACAAATCTGCAGAAGAGAAAGGGCTTCCAAATTACAGACATCAGTTGTGACTTTTGAAAACTGAATTTATTAGTATATGATGGCTGACAAATCACAGTGCTTCTCATAGATTATCCTCCTTACCTGTATGTAACTATGCTTCTTTGTCTGTTTAGATGTTACGAGCCTTGTAACGCATTCTGCATTAGTAATGTCAGGTAGAGAAAAAAAACTTTTTGAAAGCAATAAAGCACACATAACTTTTTTCTGTTGCTTATCTCTCTTTACATGCACAGAAACTTAAAAACATGGGATTTTTTTCAGCATGAACCTCTGTACAAGGCATCAGTGAAGCCATCCACTTGCTTATTTTTTGCTGCCTGTTCTGAAGTGCAAGGCCCATTTGCTGTGTGGGTGCCCACGCAGGTGTTTGGATGTGCAGGTGTGTGCACAGGCAAAGTACTGAGCACAAGCACAGACAAAGATTCAAATACCAGGCCTTTCAGCCTGAACCTGACACTGCCACTTTAAAACCAGAGAGCTGGACATCAAAGTTTTCCACTCCCCAGAAGGAATGGACTATTTTGCACCTTTCCAAATGATGTCTCTCATCTCTCTGCCTTTCCTACAGCCTTCTGTCTCTCACACACACTTTTTCTAATACCATCCCTCCCTCTCCACTTCAAACCATGGGAAAAACCTAGGAAAAGAAGCTTGCCGACTAAGGGACCGTTTCACTGCATTGTGTTTTCCAGCTAGACCTGAACAGACTGAAATCAATTCAGCTCTCTCTCACTCGCTCTTTCCCTCCCTCTCCCATGTCTTTTTTTGTTTCTCTTAGATCGTGCTCTCTGCCTTAAGAAAGCCCAGTTTAGTTATATCCATCCCCATAGCAATCAAGTGACCAGCAGTTTTTTATTGCTTGTAAAAACACAGTATCTTTTTCATGGGAGTCAGGTTCTTCTTTGACTTGAAATGCCCAGTGAGCAGTGGCAACAACCTGCAGAATCTTTGATCAATTCTCACATATCCATTAAAGATACTTCTATCTTTAGTAGACCCATTAAAAGAAAGGGCTTGGTAATTAATATTTTAATATAGTGTATCAGCCTCTCATTGTGTTATTGGAAAGAGGTCTGATTTAACATAATTGTGCAGAAATACCTGTATCTGATCTGAATTGCTACATGCTCTAAAAAAATATACATTATTAAAGCTGAAGTCCAGCTGTTGCTATATTAATATCCTCTGTTTTTTATTTGCTCCTACCTTTTGGAAGGTTTCAGTTTTCATTCTGAAATTTTCCAGGCTTGCTCCAATACTGAGATTATAACTGCAGGATAAGAACCAGAGGAGAAAGCAAGAAGGTCCACTGGAAATTTGAACAGGCGAGATTCAGCACAGCAGAGCCAGCACCCCAAAGAAGGCAGAAGTCTCACTTAAATTTTGATTGTACCACCTGTTGACAAAGGGACAGAATTAAGATATGCGTGCAACCTGACTTTGATGACTTCCAGTCTTTGGAATAGTTAATTATGCAGTTAGCGTTCCCTTAAAATACTTTTTTCTTTCCCTGAGTTGTCCAGGGTCTCAGGGCCATATGTGAGGTGGCTATAAACAACAGTTCCACTGCATTTGACAGAATTGTACAACTTAATATTTAAACAGGAGATCACCCAAAGACAACAGAAAAATCATCCACCTGGCCTACCCAGAACTCCCACAGTAAAGAAAAACTAGCAACTAAGACTAACCATAAAACAGAAATGTCCAATGAAAGCTAAACAACAGCATTGCAAAAGAGTTTAAGTAAGAAAAACAAAGGTGAAGTTACGGGTTATCACCACCACCCAGCAAGCTTAAGCCCCAGTGGGGATTTTATAGCTTGCCCTAAAAAGCATAACACTCTCGCAGTTAAACTGGACTTGCAAAGTCCAGTCAGCAGTTAGTAGCATGCTAGGAGTTTCTCCTGTAGCTCCAGCTGACCACAAACAGGTGGTGGCCTGTTATGCTTTAACAATAACTAGATCAAAAACAGCACTGCAGAAAACCACTCACCACTTTCAAAGATGTTCAGCTCAGGTCATGTCATCTGTCACATAGACCCAGGGTAGGGGGAGGTGGGGTACAGATCCCATATAAGAACTGCATTGTCACCTTCCGTGCCACATGCAGTTTCCAGCTGAGGGCTGGAGCCATCCTAAATACAAGCTATTGCACTAAAACTTGCCTTCCAGATGGACACACTCGGTTACCTGTCTATTTGTTAGTGTCTGCTGAGTATCTGTGAAAGACAAAAAGAACTGTTGCTGTTGGGTGCTCAGTACTACTAGAAACGTATTTTATTTATGGGCCTAAATACTGTTTTCAGTGTCTGACTCTTAACATTACACATGCTGTGACTCACCTGCCTTTTGTACTACTTTGCTGTAGCAGAAGCTTTAATATTACAATTCCAAATTATTTCCCAAACAGCACAGCACAGGCTGATTTTCCTCTACCACCTCAAATACACTGGTATTACTATCAGGTAATTGCCTTGCAACCTAATTTACCCAAGATTTGTAACCCATATCTCCCAAGTATCTTTATTTTGGCAGCACCCAGAATGTGGCCTAATTATTTTCAGCCAGCTGCACAGTTTTTCAGAGCAATGTTTCAGGAGAAAAAGGTGATTAATGAGGACCTTAATTTTATGCAATACAGATTCTTAGGTAAAGGAATTGAAGAGCTCAACCTTTCAGGTCAGCAGAATTGCATTTTGTTTATACATGTCAGTATTGTGTGTGTGTTTATAAATATTCTCTGTATTTAATAAAGAGTGTATTGTGCAATTACAGTTTATCAATAATTTTTCTTATAAATGTCTATATGCCAAGTAACATGCAGTATAATAGATTCTATGCAAAATAGCAGAAAGGGGCAAATAAAATAATATACAATGAGGAAATCCTAGATGATAATAGATATTTGTCTTAGAGCATAAATGAAAGTGACTAGAGTTAGTTATCTCTGCTGCAAGGTACCTCCTACCTATATCTATCTTAATCATACACAGTCTCCTGGAAACTTTAGCATGAGGTGGGGTTTTTGACTTTTTTTTTCTAGGTTGGATTGATTTTTTTTTAAAGAAAAAATAATTTTAAAGAACTTAAACATGGGGCAAAGCTTCTGTGTATTCTTTTTGTTGTAGGTGTATTTTCAGAAGCAGTTACCCAAGAGCTGAGTCTCTCACAGGCTATGATTTCTTCTGACTGTNACTGCAGAAAACCACTCACCACTTTCAAAGATGTTCAGCTCAGGTCATGTCATCTGTCACATAGACCCAGGGTAGGGGGAGGTGGGGTACAGATCCCATATAAGAACTGCATTGTCACCTTCCGTGCCACATGCAGTTTCCAGCTGAGGGCTGGAGCCATCCTAAATACAAGCTATTGCACTAAAACTTGCCTTCCAGATGGACACACTCGGTTACCTGTCTATTTGTTAGTGTCTGCTGAGTATCTGTGAAAGACAAAAAGAACTGTTGCTGTTGGGTGCTCAGTACTACTAGAAACGTATTTTATTTATGGGCCTAAATACTGTTTTCAGTGTCTGACTCTTAACATTACACATGCTGTGACTCACCTGCCTTTTGTACTACTTTGCTGTAGCAGAAGCTTTAATATTACAATTCCAAATTATTTCCCAAACAGCACAGCACAGGCTGATTTTCCTCTACCACCTCAAATACACTGGTATTACTATCAGGTAATTGCCTTGCAACCTAATTTACCCAAGATTTGTAACCCATATCTCCCAAGTATCTTTATTTTGGCAGCACCCAGAATGTGGCCTAATTATTTTCAGCCAGCTGCACAGTTTTTCAGAGCAATGTTTCAGGAGAAAAAGGTGATTAATGAGGACCTTAATTTTATGCAATACAGATTCTTAGGTAAAGGAATTGAAGAGCTCAACCTTTCAGGTCAGCAGAATTGCATTTTGTTTATACATGTCAGTATTGTGTGTGTGTTTATAAATATTCTCTGTATTTAATAAAGAGTGTATTGTGCAATTACAGTTTATCAATAATTTTTCTTATAAATGTCTATATGCCAAGTAACATGCAGTATAATAGATTCTATGCAAAATAGCAGAAAGGGGCAAATAAAATAATATACAATGAGGAAATCCTAGATGATAATAGATATTTGTCTTAGAGCATAAATGAAAGTGACTAGAGTTAGTTATCTCTGCTGCAAGGTACCTCCTACCTATATCTATCTTAATCATACACAGTCTCCTGGAAACTTTAGCATGAGGTGGGGTTTTTGACTTTTTTTTTCTAGGTTGGATTGATTTTTTTTTAAAGAAAAAATAATTTTAAAGAACTTAAACATGGGGCAAAGCTTCTGTGTATTCTTTTTGTTGTAGGTGTATTTTCAGAAGCAGTTACCCAAGAGCTGAGTCTCTCACAGGCTATGATTTCTTCTGACTGTTCTGACACCTTATTTTATATAATACAAGACAAAAGTCTGAATATGAGCATTTTCAAACACTTCTACATGCAGAAACTGCCTGGCAGCTCTAGTTGCCCACTTCCAGGGCTGCTAAACTTTTCTGGCTTGCAAATAATTGTCATGATTGTGTGTAAATGCCATTTCTTGAGACTCCTGCAATAGATACTGTAGGAATGCAGTTCCCCTGGAAGTTATAGAGAGATCCACTTCCCTGCACATCTTTAAACATTCTTTGGGGAAAAACTATCTCTACCCAGGCCCAGACTCTCAACTACATCCCCGAAAATCTTGGCAAGAGAGGTGAAAACAGGGTACACACTCAAAAAAAACCAAAATCAAACCAAACCAAACAAACAAAAACAAACAAACAAACAAAACCCAAACAAACAAGGGAATGAGAGAAAATAAAGACATTTTCCTGCTCATATGAGCAAATGGAGAAGAATAACCTTCTGAGCAACCTGAACNAAAGGTGATTAATGAGGACCTTAATTTTATGCAATACAGATTCTTAGGTAAAGGAATTGAAGAGCTCAACCTTTCAGGTCAGCAGAATTGCATTTTGTTTATACATGTCAGTATTGTGTGTGTGTTTATAAATATTCTCTGTATTTAATAAAGAGTGTATTGTGCAATTACAGTTTATCAATAATTTTTCTTATAAATGTCTATATGCCAAGTAACATGCAGTATAATAGATTCTATGCAAAATAGCAGAAAGGGGCAAATAAAATAATATACAATGAGGAAATCCTAGATGATAATAGATATTTGTCTTAGAGCATAAATGAAAGTGACTAGAGTTAGTTATCTCTGCTGCAAGGTACCTCCTACCTATATCTATCTTAATCATACACAGTCTCCTGGAAACTTTAGCATGAGGTGGGGTTTTTGACTTTTTTTTTCTAGGTTGGATTGATTTTTTTTTAAAGAAAAAATAATTTTAAAGAACTTAAACATGGGGCAAAGCTTCTGTGTATTCTTTTTGTTGTAGGTGTATTTTCAGAAGCAGTTACCCAAGAGCTGAGTCTCTCACAGGCTATGATTTCTTCTGACTGTTCTGACACCTTATTTTATATAATACAAGACAAAAGTCTGAATATGAGCATTTTCAAACACTTCTACATGCAGAAACTGCCTGGCAGCTCTAGTTGCCCACTTCCAGGGCTGCTAAACTTTTCTGGCTTGCAAATAATTGTCATGATTGTGTGTAAATGCCATTTCTTGAGACTCCTGCAATAGATACTGTAGGAATGCAGTTCCCCTGGAAGTTATAGAGAGATCCACTTCCCTGCACATCTTTAAACATTCTTTGGGGAAAAACTATCTCTACCCAGGCCCAGACTCTCAACTACATCCCCGAAAATCTTGGCAAGAGAGGTGAAAACAGGGTACACACTCAAAAAAAACCAAAATCAAACCAAACCAAACAAACAAAAACAAACAAACAAACAAAACCCAAACAAACAAGGGAATGAGAGAAAATAAAGACATTTTCCTGCTCATATGAGCAAATGGAGAAGAATAACCTTCTGAGCAACCTGAACTTTGTACAGAATCATAAAGGCAGCAGACAAACATTGGATTAGAAAAGCAGAGGAGAGAACTACAGTGAGAAAGCAGAGAGGTGGTGTTGAGACATTTTCGGGGTGGGGGGGAGTAATTCGTTGGGCCAAGTGACCTTTTCCCATCCAGCAATTTCTTCTGTCCCAGTGCAGAATGACAATGGGAGCCCAATGGCAGCACAATCTGACATCCATGTCCATACCGAAAGAGATTCAACTCGACCGTGCTGCGCTACTGCAGCCACGGGATGCTGTGAAACAAGCCAGATGCAAGTTTCCAACTTGCCCTCTTTTCTGTTGTTGTTGTTATTGCTGTTTGTTTCCCTTCACCCCCTTTAATTCTCATTTTTTTTCTGTCTTGACTCTGATGGGGGCTCTTTTTGTGCAAAACAAGACCTTCTGATCTCTTTGAAAGGCCAGCTCTTGTCATTCTTCCAGATCATCATTGTATGACATGTTTTTATATCAGACTGACAAAGGAACTATTTGATCAGGGGGTATGGTGTGTGATTGTAAGAAATTCAGCTAGCCGGTGGCAACCATTGTTCCCCAAAGCGGCTCCCTGACCCCATTCTATTCAAGGAAAAACTCCCTTGGAGTGGCCTCTATTCATTGAGTAACACCAGTCCACAGTCTCACTCCAGGAGTATGCTCAATTCAGAGGTGTGTCACCGATATTGCCCATCAACCAGCTTTTAACTCTTTCATCAGCATTAGGTTTCCAACACAACAGCTGTTATCATAGGATGAGCTGGGGGGGGGGGGGGG
>VYZU01056238.1:0-10951 GCA_013401355.1 Ceyx cyanopectus | reverse complement strand
GATTCTGTGAAAAGACTCATAAGAAATTGGATTAAATTGATCCTCAAAGATCTAGTCCTTTATAAACCCATTCTGTTCAGCATATTTACTCCAAAGGGTCATATTTCAGACTTTTAATATAATATGACCACATTTGTGTTTAAAAATATCCTTACCTGTTCTTAATACAGGGGTAATACAGAGACATAAAGACTGGTATAAATAGCTCTACTTGAGGATGAAAGACAAAGCTAGTCTTAGCCATTCTGAAAGAACAACATTTGCAACTCAGGATTATGGGTACAGTTGTACTTATATTCTGCCTTAGAACGTGACACACATATCTCAATACCCAATTTAATTCTAGTTGTCCCATGCAGTCCTGTACTTAGATTACACCTCTTCAAATAGATGCAATTCATTCTGTCGGATCATGGGTCAGCAATGTAACTTTATGGCCAGAAACTCCAGTAACATCCTGGGAGGCATTAAGAAAACTGTCTGCAGATGTAGGGAGGTTCTCCTCCTTCTCTATTCTGCCCTGGTGAGACCACACCTGGATTACTGTGTCCAGTTTTGGGCTCCCCATTTTAAGAGAGACAATGATCTATTGTAAAAAGTCCAGCAGAGAGATATTAGGATGATTAAGTGACTTGAGCTTCTCCCTTATGAAGAAAGACTGAGGGAACTGGGGCTGTTTAGTCTGGAAAAGTGAAGACTGAGATGGGATCTTATTAACGTCTACAAATACCTGAAGGGTGGGTGTCAAATAGAAAGAACCAACCTCTTCACTGTAGTGCCCAGCAACAGGACAAGAAACAATGGGTANGGTGTCAAATAGAAAGAACCAACCTCTTCACTGTAGTGCCCAGCAACAGGACAAGAAACAATGGGTATAAACTGGAGCATAGAAGGTTCCACCTCAACTTGAGGAACTTCTTCACTGTGAGGGTGATGGAGCACTGGAACAGGCTGCTCAGAGAGGTTGTGGAGTCTTTTTCTCTAGAGACTTTCAAAGCCTATCTGGATGTATTCCTGTGCAACATGTCCTGGGTGATCTTCCTCTGGCAGGGCGGTTGGGCTGTATGATCTCTAGAGGTCCCTTCCTACCCCTAACATTCTATGATTCTACAATTCTAAGCTACAGCACTGCAGTGAGATGGAGTCCAGAAGGTTCATAAACATACTGGTAACATATCCAAACATGCATTTATACACATACCATCCACCCAAGGCTGTGCAGGTCTGATCATGAACTCACAAATCCAGCTTAGTTAACTCCTGTGAGCTCACCAGCCTGAGCACAGTGCCAGGCTAATGCAGCCAGGCTCAACATGGAGTTGCACTGCTGCATTCTCAGAGTGCTGCGCTGTTCGGAGTGGGATTGCCTGTTATGGTGATGTGTAATGATGATCTATGTTCCATTAGCATCCATACAATCTATTTGCATCCATGCATCCTCTGTCTGAGGGTTGGGAGGCTCTGCAGAGGGATTTGGCCAGGCTGGAGCGATGGGCTGAAACTAACTGCATGAGGTTCAACAAGACCAAGTGAAGGGTCCTGCATTTGGGACATAACAACCCCCTGCAGTATTATAGACTTGGGGAGAAGTGGTTGGAAAGCTGCACTTCGGAGAAGTTCTTGGGGGTGCTGGTAGACAGCCGACTGGATATGAGCCAGAAGTGTGCCCAAGCAGCCAAGAAGGCCAACAGCATCCTGGCATGTATCAAGAACAGTGTGGCCAGTGGGAGCAGGGAGGTGATTGTACCCCTGTATTCAGCACTGGTGAGGCCACACCTTGAATACTGTGTCCAGTTTTGGACTCCTCACTACAAGAAGGATGTTGAGGTACTGGAGCGAGTTCAGAGAAGGGCAACAAAGCTGGTGAAGGGTCTGGAGAGTTTCTCCTATGAGGAAAGGCTGAGGGAGCTGGGATTGTTTAGTCTGGAGAAGAGGAGGTTCAAGGGGGACCTTATTGCTCTCTACAACTACCTGAAAGGAGGTTGTAGGGAGGTGGGTGTTGACCTCTTCTCCCAACTTAAAAATGACAGGACAAGGGGCAATGGCTTCAAGTTGTGCCAAGGGAAATTTAGGTTAGATATCAGGAAAAATTTCTTTACAGAGAGGGTGGTTAAGCATTGGAATGTGCTGCCCAGGGAGGTGGTTGAGTCCCCATCCCTGGAAGTGTTTAAAAACCATGTGGATGTGGTTCTGGGGGACATGGTTTAGTCCAACCGTTCACCCTGGCAGTGCAGGGTGAACGGTTGGACTCGATGATCTTAAAGGTCTCTTCCAAACAAACGATTCTATGATTTCTAAGTGCAGCTGTTTCCTCATCACCTGAAGGCATTGTTCTTCATTTGAGGGTAGTGCTTCTGCCACTTGGTAAATACATAGGGAAGAAAGCTACATGTGGGCAGTCATCTGGTAGCATAAGCAAATTTGAACACTAAGCAAAAGAAATGAGCCAAACTGACATTCAGTATTTGAGCAAAAAGGACCTCTTTTTATTTGGGTGGTTTTAGACAGTGGATACTAAATTGTCCTTTAAATATATTAATGAGTCAAACCTGATGCCAAGCAGCTTCAAGAGTTAATAGATGAAAGTTAGTTACCTGAACCTTTATGCACCCAAATTTTACCCATTTTGTAATGGAAATCCTGATTACACTGAATAAATCCTTATTTTTATTAAAACAAACAAAACACAGGCACATGGTATCATGCAGGCAAAACAACCTGTATCTGAATGTTTGACTCAAAAAAAAAAAAAAAGGATAAAGGATATAAGAGAACAGAAGTCATGTGCAGCAAGTACACTCCCAAAGAATAACAAAACCTCCCCACAATACAAAGGAAGGAAAAAGTAGTATTAAAACTTCTTAACCTGCAGCAATAGTGTCAGGGATGTCACACACAAGTACTGATTAGGCTGTGACAAACAAGGCTGTCTTTATATTCACATTCTGCTACCAACAATGTCTATTCGCTTTAACTGTGGAGAGGAAGACACCTTTCCTCATGACAGGGCTATAATACTTCTCTTAATTGAACATGCCTGAAGACAAATCTTTAGGTTAACATTAACCTTTGGTACCTTTAAAGCAACTACAACTTCACAAAGTACAAATAAACGGGAAAAAGGTCTATTTGCAATTGTACTTATTACAAAAAACAAGCACAGAGTTACAAAACAAACCCACCATAAATAGAAAAAGAAATAGACACCATTCTCAACCCTAAGTCTGGGAGATAACAATGGGGACAGAAAACCTCCAGGCCACTTCCACATTAGAAAGAGAAATGAGTTCTTGCCTAGTAGATACTTAATAGTGTCTTGACTCTGAAGCTGCTTTCCTGCTCTCTAATCTCCCAATTTTATGGGGTGCAAAACCAGCATGAAAGTCTTCATTTTCTCTTTCTAACATATTTTTTTCTCTCTGCCTCATAGCTGAAAAAAAATCTAGTTTCTAGATCTAGATGATCTTCTAGGTCCCTTCTAGCCCCTAATATCTGTGATTCTGTGATTCTGTGATTCTGTGATTCTGTGATTCTGTGAAACATGGTAAGATTTAACAAATTATCAATGAATACATATCTACACAGTGTTTGCAACAACGTAAAACTTTTTCAGTCCAAATTTAAACCTATTTTCCAAACTCTAAAGATGGACCACATAACAGTGGATCTGGGCAAACCGGTCTTTCAATCCTTTTTAGTATGACAAATCCTCTAAAGAATGAGTTCCTTCTTAAAGCAGCAAGGATTCACAGATCCTCTTCTCTCTTCCTTGGCTTCAATCTTTCCAACTTAACCTATTATTTTCCCAGGTCTTTGTTTGATACTATCCTAGCAAACAGTAACTATTAATTTCTTATCTGATTTTGCAATTAGTTCAAATTAGTCTCAAGACTTCTGAAGTGTCAAGCACTAATTCATAGGCCAGATCTTCGAGTCCAACCCCCCTGCCAGAGCAGGACCATATTCTATAATCTAATATTGCATAGGTCACACAGGAATGCATCCAGGTGGTTCTAGAAAATCTCCAGAGAAGGAGACTCCACAACCTTTCTGGGGAGACTGTTCCAGTGCTCTGTAACCCTTACAATAAAGAAATTCCTCCTCATGTTGAGGTGGAACTTCCTGTGTTTCAACTTCCATCCCTTTCCCCTTGTCCTATCACAGGGCACAAGTGTGAAGAGGCTGTCCCCCTCCTCCCTATACTCAGCCCTCATATATTTATAATCATTTATTAAATCACCTCTCAGTCTTCTTCTAACTAAAGAGCCCCAGGTCTCTGAGCCTGTCCTCATAAGGTATGTGTTCCAGTCCCTTAATCATTATTGTAGCCCTCTATTGGAGTCTCTCCAGTAGATCATTGTCCCTCTGAAGCTGGGGGGACTAGAACTGGATGCAATATTCCACGTGAGGTCCCACCAGGGCAGAGTAGAAGGTGAGCAGAACCTCCCTTGATCTGCTGGACATACTCCTCCTAATGCACCCTGGGATACCTTTGGCCTTCCTGGCCGCTGGGGCACACTGCTGTCCCATGGAGAGCTTGTTGTCCACTAGGACTCCCAGGTCCATCTTCATGGGCCTGCTCTCCAGCAGATTACCTCCCAGTCTGTACTGATGTAGTTTATTATTCCTTCCCAGATGCAGGATTCTGCACTTATCCTTATTAAACCTCATTAAGTCCTTCTGTGCCCAGCTCTCCTGTCTGTCCAAGTCTCGCTGAATAGCTGCACAGCCCTCGAGTGGATCAGCCACACCTCTCAGCTTTGTGTCGTCAGTGAACTTGCTGAGCAGACAGAGTTTCATCAACAGTGTCATTGAGAAAGATGTTGAACAGGACTGGACCCCTGGGAGACTCCACTAATTACAGCTCTCCATCGGGACTTTGCACCACTGACCACCACTCTTTGGACTCTATTGTCCAACCAGTTCCTAATTCATCTTACTATCTGCTCTTCTATACCACACTTCTTGAACTTGTTCACAAGGATGTTATGGGAGACAGTGTCAAAAACCTTGCTAATGTCAAGACAGACTACATCCACTGGTCTCTCTGCATCTATCCACTCAATTACAACATCATAGAAGGCTATCAGGTTAGTCAAGCATGACTTTCCCTTGGTAAATCCATCATGACTACTTCTGATTTTTGAAAACTGGAGTGGCATTGGCTTTCCTCCAGTCCTCCAGCACCTCTCCTGTTTGCCACGATTTTGCAAAAATGATGAAGAGTAATAATGCAACAACATCAGTTCTTCTGAACTAGATGCACTTCCAAGCTTCTTCAATACAGCACACACTACATCATTCTTCTTACTCATGAAATATACTTGTTTTGCACTCTCCCTAAAAATATCTGATCCAATTCAGAATGTTTGCAAAACATTTCCTATGGCCAAAGTTTGGTAATTATTTAAATATTGTTGGATATATATTTTTGGAGACGTATCTTTATGACTCTACAAGTGAACAAAACTCATGAGATTACTCTGAACAATCTATTAAGACAATACAGCACACCATTACACAATGCCAGTAACTCAGCTCTCAAAAACAAAGTGGCAGCTTCAATGTGGTACTGCTCTCAGGCTAATCAATCCTGTCCATCACTATACTACTCCAGGTGAAAACCTATGCTCAGGTGCCTGTAGTTCATTAAGTTCTGGAGCTGACAGTCTCTGCAGGAGCTTAGGGGTCTCTGGCTAATGCCTCTGAGCAGTTGTTCTCCAGATGACTACAAATAATTAGACTTGAAGTGTACCAGGAAGTGGAGAAAATGGACAGAAAACAAGATCAGATTGAAAGTCCTTAAAGCTGAAAAAGAGGGAAAAAAAAAAAAAAAGGAAAAAAAAAAGAGAGAGAAATGTGAAGCTCAGAAGATGAGAGAGAAGGAAGAGACCAGAGGTGACCTCAGCACGTTGTTTATCTGCCAGTAGCTGGAGGAGGAGAAAGAGTGAGGAAGAGAGAATTTCCTTCACCAAGATTCCAAGATCCTTTATTTATTAATTTACAGCTCTTTCTATACCCTTTTAACTTCATGGTAATTGGACAAGAAACCAGCCACCCCCTGGGGTGATTGGCTGGGGTGCCACAACACTCATAGTCAAAACATCTTTCTACTGTTTTACAAACAAATACCTTCACTTTCCCACAGGAAGGAAAATTCCTTTGCTTCATCATTTTAACGCCCACACCAGCAA
Source organism: Ceyx cyanopectus (assembly GCA_013401355.1). Classification (NCBI taxonomy): domain Eukaryota; kingdom Metazoa; phylum Chordata; class Aves; order Coraciiformes; family Alcedinidae; genus Ceyx; species Ceyx cyanopectus. Next base: position 4,757 of record VYZU01056238.1, on the reverse strand, counting down.
TACTCAGTGATGCTACCTTTGTTTCATCAGGGAAAAATGTATCGCACAGGGCATGATTCTCCTTGTTTCTGTGCCTGTTCCACTGGGAACTCATGTATAAGAACTCTTTGTCTGCCAGTTGCCCTTCCTCTCTCTTCCCTTCTCTTCCTCGTCTTTTTTAATTGTAAGCTTTTAGGGTCAGGATCTGGATATTGAAAGTGAGTTGCAGAATACCTACAACTCTACCATGTGTCTTTATGATAACAATACTAAAATAAACAAATGAAATAAGTTAAAAAAACCACAATACCTGTCTTTAATAATGTTCTAAAACAAGTGTGACATTTTATTGTCTCCAACAAGTAATGGGCTGACTCAACAAATTTTTTAAGTGATTTTAATCAAATTTCAGGAACTTGATAATGTAAAAGAATAAAGTTCTTTTACCACTAGGATGTATTTAATATTAGAAGTTCATACTGAGAAATCTTAAGTAGAATTTCAAAGGTCAATAACCTCCTTTTCCTATTTAGGGACAATTCTCTCTCAGACATCTGCAGAATCACTACCCACTCCTTAAATTTATTTACAAGGGATTCTTTGTTTACACAGTATTTAGATTGAAATTCTCCTCTGGGGAATAAAACCTCACATCATTTCAGGGTTGCAAAACCTGTTTCTAGTGCAGATAAACTCCCCATTCCTCCTCTGCCTTCAAGGATGTTGCTCCTTATAGGAACCTCTCTTGTGTTAAATGGCTTGATGAGCAGCTTCTGATGGTGAAAAGTACTTATCCCCCAGTTTTACTTCAAGAGGTGAATATGGGGTTCCAAGGCAACGGTTGAGCTCTGTCATGCAAGCAGATGGTACATGCCCTCTCAGATGATTGCTGCCATTAGAACCCAGAAGTCAGCCTCAAATAGCAATAGCCATTGTGGAGAGGAGCAATGCCTGGCAGTTGCAGGCCTTGTTCCAGGAGCAGAGTTCTCAGAGCTGAGTTGCCTGAATACCCTCTAGGGTGGAGAGGATTAAAAGCCTCAGTATGAGATTCAAAGCAGGCAGCGAGTAAAGCAGGGAACACTTAAGCCTGCCTTAGGAAATACTAAAGAGAGGGGTGTATTTGAAATCCTCCATATATCCTGGGTTTAGCATTGACCCACTTCCATGAGATAGCAGATGCTGTGAAAATGGGATTCAGAGCCCATAACCCCTTTCCAGAATTAATTTGTCACTTTGAGTAAAAGACTTCNTATTATTATTAATAATAATATTACTTTTACATCATCAATAAATGCATTCAGATATATTCATTATGCTTGGAGGAGTCAGGCTCTCCATCACAAAGTTATTTTGAATTGTAAAAAAGTAACAGCAGAAATTATTTTAGGCCCCAACATTTAAGGTTTTGTGTCACAATACAGTTCTAAATCACTGCAGCTACAACTATACTAGTAATCCCACTAGAGATAGGCATGAACTTCAATAAACACTCATGCCATTTCTTGGTTTCAGCCCATGTAAATTTACATCCTTCAACCAATGTCTAGACACAGCTCAGGAGCTAAGAAAGACAAGGACTGGTCCCCATAGGTAATAAAAATGAGAATACCATATTAGAATACCACCTGGATGTGCTCCTGTGTGACTTGGTCTAGGTGATCCTGCTCTGGCAGGGTGGGTTGGACTAGATGATCTTTCTAGGTCCCTTCCAAATCCTAACATTCTATTATTCTATTATTTGTGTAAACTAGAATGAAAACATTACATAGAGATAGCTGAATGCTTATTCAGTCCAAGATCAGGAACACGGTATTTGCCTGTGTGAACAGTGACAATTTCAAATAAATAGCCTTCCACAATACTAAACTATTCAGATAAACTAATAAATACAGTTAAAAAAAAAAAAAAGTCTACATGAATTACTGTTTCTGACTTATTTGCTAATTAGAAGAGATGCTGTATTTCTAATATCTTACATTTCTAGTGCCCAAAGATGCAGTCACATACCTTGCTTCACCCACTGCACTTCTTTTGTTTCTTGTTATATATGTAAAGCTCAAGGACCATCCACTAAACAGCATCCTTTGATGGCCTTTATCAAGGGTATAAAGGTCACAAAAAGCTCTCCTTTACACAGAATACATCTGATTTTTTTTCCAAGAATATTAAGGCACATATCTATATCAGCTGTCTTTCAACCCTGACTGCAGTTAAAATAGAAAAATGATGAGAGGTACTTAGTAGCTACTTATTTTACTAAACTGGTCTGTTTAAAACACAGCATTGAGTTTCAGGGCAATTGAGGGTCATGAGGCAAAGTGGTATCTCTTGAAACTCCATCACTGGAAGATAGTGTCGGAATAGTGACAATGAACACAAGTTTTATTTTAATTTCTCATAGCACAGAGAATAGCAGTTACAGGCTTAGGATAAAAGGACTCTACAGAAAACCCAGAATTTAATCTTTCCACCAATCTTTCAGCAACCAATAATCTCTCCCTTAGGAATCAGTGTTTACAGAAATTAATAGATTTTGTAATATACATTGATATGTATATCACCTGGAAACCTGCAAAAATGCTCTGAAAAAATGTAGCAAACTATATAAGCCCCACTTGGTCAGGTCAAACTCTCAAGCCTATGCAAGTAATAATAGTCAGAATAGTCGGGTCCAGTGAGGTTATAGCAGGAATACCTGGAAGTGACACATGATTAAACAAAGCAGAGAAAAAAAAAAAAAAAGGTATTTATTCCCTTTTTAAACTAAATGCAATCAATATTCATAACTGTCAGAATCCATTGCTTCCTGAATATCAGTTGTCACAGTTGGTACAGTGCTTTAGAAATGGGACAGATTTGATGTGATTTGATCTGCTAAACCACTGTTCAACATAGTGTAGCCCAGACACAAATTTACCAGCTAAGTTCAAAATGCATTCTATCCTCAAAGGATGAATAGTGCTTACACCAAAATCTGCTCATGACTACACAGCTGGGAAGCTTCCAACTTTACCCACTTCCAATCAGGACTGCATAATTTTCTTCATCACATATTATTGTCTTGCCACCACGTCTCAAGTACTGCATACAGACCATCCTTACATATCAGAGCCCAGCTTCCTTCTCCATACAGCCTAAAGCTGGATTCCAAACTTAGAAGATCTGAAGATTATATTTACTTATTAACAAACTATCAGTAGAGACCAGCATAATTTTACCAGGGATTTTAGAAGAACACTCAGATTATATTTATATCATCCTCTCCATGCCTGAAGCTACATTATTTACCATCCTGACCATAGTCTTAAGATCAAAACTCAGTGAAATACGGGTTGTGTAATGATAATATGATGTTGTGTAACAATTGCTCAGAAGAGAGTTTTCACTTCCATTATCAGCAAGGACTTATCTAACAGATCACTTTGAGCACCTTCCCATCATCAGCAGAAAGAGTAGCACATTTATACCACACAACTAAATGATGCAAATATGTTTAAATAAAGAAGCATTGCAGTTAGCTCTTACCTCTGTACAAGCTTTCACTAAAGGCAAGGCAGTGAATGCTGTTTGCATTGATGAAGATATGACCCATTTTGCATTGCAGCTTGCCAGGTTTACAAACCTTTCAGCATCCTATGCTATAATTGTGTTCTTCAGCTGGATGTGAACTGGATATTTGTTTAGTTTATTATTTGTTTTACATTCAAATTTTCCTTTAGTTGATTAACAAATGGTGCAGTCTAATCCCAGGAGCCAGAAATGCTGGAGTTCTCTTCTTGGCCTTGAAACACTTGGTGTAAATACATCAATTTCTTGTTGTGTTTTGTTTTGGGTTTTTTTTGTTTTTTTTATCTCCCTCAAAGGAATGTTGTGAAAAATAAATTACAATTTGTAAAGTACCTTACAAATGTAAACACAGAAAACAGTCCAGTGAATGAGTGTTGGAAACAGACACAAATTTGAGATTAAGCTATTTAGTCACCTATCAGAGCCATAAACTGCACCATCAGTTACCTTTACTTTAAATCAGAAATAGTTAAAATGGGTAAAAAAGATAACTAGAAGATTAAGTAGAATTAATTCAACAGATGTATTTAATGGATGCAATAACAAATTAAGGAATATACACACATTCACAAGTTGGTGCTTGTAGTTCTTAGAGACAATCTCTGAGTTCTGAAGTGCTTCTTATCTGAGTCTCAGTTCTGGCTCTAAACATTCAAGCAGCACTTTTTCAGCAGGACTTGCTTTTCACTAAACATGCTGAATTAGTTATTTCCTACCAATCTTGATTCCTTCCTGCAATTTTTTAGCTAATAGAGACCGAAAAGTCTCCATCCATCCATCCATCCATCCATCCATCCATCCATCCATCCATCCATCCATCTTTCAAATTAGTATATTTTCTCCAGCTGTAGAGAAATCCTATCCCTGATACCAAGGCAAGCAGAGATGAGGTGTGGACAATACTAGCAGGCATGCTACTAATTTCCTCTTATGTCCAGAAAAAAACACAAAGAAGTTATTTTTATTCATCTATTGAAGAAGACTGTTCATTATCCTTTCTATAAACATTTCTGTATCTTGCAGCACAGATGAACTTTCCCACTCACCAATTTAAATTATCATCTGCATTACTTTATAACATACCTTTCTAGGTTGTTTACTGACTGTTTAGTGAGAGCACTACATTTAGTGGTGGTTTCTTCTCTAACCTTAAGAACTTCAAAGAAACATAGACACAAGGAGGACTGATGTGTATATCACAGAATGTTAGG
>VYZU01056234.1:0-19232 GCA_013401355.1 Ceyx cyanopectus | reverse complement strand
AGTTTTGAGGTCATCCCACAGAAAATTCCTTTTAGTGCTCCTGAAAGCTCCTGAACACATTTCTTCTTTTGGATACTTTCCAAGAATTAATCACTTTATTCCTCAGTTCTTGAACTGTGTCCTGGTGCAGCATCGTGACTAAGAGATTCAATCCAATACCATTTCGGGGCAGACCCCATCACTTACTGTATTACATCAGGTTCCTGTCCTCACCTTAGAGCAAATATGCATCTCAGTGCAGTGTAGCACGTACAGAGGTTTATAATTCAGCAAGGGTTCAGAATTAGGTAATCATCTCCCCCTTCTTAAGAAAGGCAGAAGCAATGAAATATTAACATGTTTTGTTGCAGGAGTGCCCTTGGAAGTCAGTGTCTATCCCCAGTTGCCACATTCTGCCCAGACAAACAAAATAATGAGACAACAGTTTAAAAAATCGATAGTCACAGAAATTATGGAAAGTTAAAATGTTTGTGAGTAGGCAGGATGGTCATGACATTTGCCTTTCTGGTGGCCAAGAGCAAGGTCACATTTAATTAATTTCTTTTAAAATAATCTCCCTGCAAATATTATTTTCTTTCTGAATGACTCAAAACTTAGATTTGAAACAGTTGGTTCTCATCCAAACAAAATCAAGGACAATAAAATATATAAATACCCCATTTCTTAGTTAATTTTATTATTTGACTTTCACAAACAGTCCTTTGGATAACAACCATTAAATCCTTCTCAATCCTTTAGTTGTTTCTCCACACAACACTGCATNGACTGGAAAGTTTCACACTAAAAAGTACAAGTGTCAAGGCCTTGGGAACTCCAAGCCCCAGAGAGGGGAAAATCAAATCTAGCTGAAAGTGGTGCCAAAATCAGTAATACTGATCTCACTAAACAGAATACAGGGCTCCCTAGACCAACACAGGGAAAAATCTTGCATAAAGTTCAGTGAAATATTAAAGAGCTTTGTGGAGAGAAGACAAAAGCTCAATTCTACATTAAGGCTGCCTTAGGCAGGGACTCCCATGCTACCAGATCCCTGCTGGAATACAGCCCTTAAATAGAGTCCCAGATGTTCCTGACACACTCAAATCCCAGTTTTGACTGATTTCTTCACCTGTTGCCAACAGTGATACCTCCTGTAGCTCAGGATAACCTGCCAGCTGTCAGTGACAGTTGCTCCTCTCTACTTTCTGCTATGGTTCTGACTTCTCCTCCTATATTCTCCTCAATGCTTTGGGAGAAAAAAACCCAAACAACAGTGCTTACACATCCCTGAATAAAGTTATCTGTACACCAGAGAGATCTCTGTATTAGTTATCTTCTGTGAACACAGAAACTAACCTGTTAACTTCATGCATGCATGTTGATATGACAGATAAAGAGGCATTCACTGTGGATCCCAGAGCCAATTAGAATTGCAGTGCTAGTAGCTAGAAAACTACAGATGTAAGCATTAATTTGATCTGCTTACTGATATGAAACCCACTTTTACTTAACTGTGAGCATAGAAATATTGATTTGTTGTTCATGAGTTATGCTTTCACTGTGAAATCTAAAGTCATAGTTTTCAGCCTGGAATAAACTAAGATGTTAAATAAAAAAGCAGCTCTTCTTTGTCTAGACAAATGAAAAAAAACCAACAGACTATTACATGGTAGAAATTATATCCTAGTATTAAGCCTTATAATTAGTGTGTTTTTATAGTATATATTTCACTCCTAGGTTTCCCAAAGTACCAAATATTTTTAATTATAAAATTTATTAAATCAATTTCCAACAACAGAATAAAACATAAGTATTTCATGTTGATAAACTTTTCTGTTTTAATGGCATGACCAGGGAGATAAACCCTTATAGTAGAGCCTCATTATTCAGAAGAAGTTACATTGCCTTTAGGTAAACTGCAAAAGATGTTGTGTGGTCATCAGAAATAGTAATGGGAACCAGTGAAAAGAGTTGCATTTAGCACTTACATGTCTCTGGCTGAAAGAACAAGCTGAAAACAGTGTCATATGCTAACACACTCCACTGATGACCCATATGGGAACCTGCTTTGGATGACCAGTACATAGAGATCCCAGTTTTGAGGTCATCCCACAGAAAATTCCTTTTAGTGCTCCTGAAAGCTCCTGAACACATTTCTTCTTTTGGATACTTTCCAAGAATTAATCACTTTATTCCTCAGTTCTTGAACTGTGTCCTGGTGCAGCATCGTGACTAAGAGACATGNTAATTAATTTCTTTTAAAATAATCTCCCTGCAAATATTATTTTCTTTCTGAATGACTCAAAACTTAGATTTGAAACAGTTGGTTCTCATCCAAACAAAATCAAGGACAATAAAATATATAAATACCCCATTTCTTAGTTAATTTTATTATTTGACTTTCACAAACAGTCCTTTGGATAACAACCATTAAATCCTTCTCAATCCTTTTTCTGTTGAATAATTCTTCAAATATTATTGCCCTTTTCCTCTCTTTGTGGTGTATAAAACCATGCTGTCAGATCTAATGAGTTGACACTTCTGACTACATTGATTTCCATGCAGCAATGGAAATTTCCATTCAGCATTTCCAAGACAGCATTAGAATAGTAGTGGGAAAGACCCTTCTGAGGCTATCTAATAAAGGCTATATAGAATCCACAAGGAAGCCATAGAACACCTAGAAGTAAATCACTGGCAGGGTGGCACAGTGCACTGCAACTATTTGCAACCCAAAACTTTTACCTGTTTGGAGCACATGTCCTGTGTGGCTTCCCTCTGCTTATATGAAGTAAACTTGATCTTGCTGATCACCAAACAATGCACGGCAGACAAGAAGGTCCCATTTCCATGCCCTGAAAACCATGTTATTTTTAACAAATCAGGTAAAAAGAGCAGCAGAGGGGCGTGGAAATAACAATGTTGCTCTATTTGCTTGGGGTTTGGGTCTTTCTCCTGATCTTTTCCAAGAATTTAAAAGGCTTTGAAATGATAAGACAATAGGGAGAAAGAAATCTATATTTATTTTTGGATTTCAGAACCAGTTGAGCATCATCCGCATTTCTTCAGTGAACCTGCAAAGAAGGAATTTCAGTTCTGTATGCTTGGCCAATCTACCAGACTTGCAGTTAGGAAGTAAGCACAGGAAGAAGAAAAGAGAAAAATGAATAGAATAAATGCTCATTCCCAAGATGGAAAGCATCACATTTCACCTTGTTATCCGAGTGCCATTTAAAAGTCTACATAACAAAGTTTGTCCTGCTGACAATCTTTTGCTCCTCAAGAATTACAGAAGAATAGACATAAAAAGCTAAACACATCAGGGCTTTTTTCACACTCCCCATGCTACAGCAGCTGGTACAGAGAGACTGATAATATTTTGATGGATATAAAGTCAGGAAAAAGCCCAGAAAGTTGTGTGAAGGGCTCAGTAACAGCAATGCAGCAACCCCCAGCCAGTATCTGGTTCCTTAGAGATCATACATATCAGACAAAAGTTATACCAGCTTTATCTAATCTGAGCTAAGGCTGAGGTAGAATCTGAGGATCAGCTGCTGGCTTTTTGGATGGTTACTTTGTTATGTCTAACAAAAATCAGATACATCAGAAAGCATATTCTACCAGATGCAAAGTCAAGAAAAAAAAATATTTAAAACCAGCAACACTGAAATAAAGTATTAGGAAGTTTTTGTAATTTTTTTATGTTCATTAATCTTGTATGTAAAAAAACAATAAATGAAAAAAACCACAACAACCCAAAAAACCACAACAAAACCAACCCATTACCTAGTTTCTGAAGATTAAAATATTCAATATTTAAAATAATCAGCAAAAGCCATTAACATATTTGATCTACACAGTCTTTTGATGCACTACTGTTAATGGGAACTGCAATGCAATATTTGTGATGCTGATGTAATTCCAAATTTTGGACTTTATTCTCTTTCAGAGAACTGTTAGAGACCAGAACCATTTTCTCAGGGACATTTCTCAAACTGTTATTTAATCTTTAATTGTTAATGTCACATATTGAGTCAGCCACATTTAACCCTGAAAACTCCCTCTTCAAGCATGGACAGAAAGATACCAGTTCTCATTAATTCATTAGCAGTAATGAATTTTTATCTACATTTCTGATCTCGCCAAGATGCTAAATTGTGAACATCCCACCTGCTTAATTATTTTCTGATCCACACCTTACCCAAACAAATGATCTGAAGATCTTCCTTGCCGTCATGAAGTCTTCCATATTCCACTCAGTTCTCCTGTACTTTTTCAAGACCTATTATACAGCCCAGATCTGAACTATGTCTCCAGCTAGTAGAGGTGAGAGCAAAACCCAGCAGCACAATTTCACCAAGCAGAGTTTCAAAGGAGGGTGGTTGGAGAAAACTGTCCTTTGACTAAGAGCCACCAGGAGGGAGAAATAAAAAAGAAAAGCTGTAGCAGCATGCCACAGGAAAAGACCTTTCCTGCTTTACAGTACAGGATAATTTGGCAGCCTTCCCTTACCTGGGATAAGGGTTAGAAAATGCCATTAGGTTTTGCATAGGTTTTGTTTAACCAGGTAATAAAATAAAATTCACACCTTGATTCTCATCTAGTAGCACAAGTGCATGGTCTATTGGTCTAAATGCTCTAGAGATGCATTAACAATCACAAAAATCTTAAGGCTGACTCTATCTCCTCTTCTGAAAAGCTGCAGGGTTTGCAATGTCTGTTGGGAAATCTTATTTCATGTCAAAGTATTTCTTGTGCTTGAACATAAATGACTGTCAACAGCCCAGAGACACGGCATTACAGGGGAAGGATGGAAATATGCTCAAGTCCAGACTGAATGAGGAGATAAAACCAGTATTTGATCTACTTGTGTGTAGGCATTTGTAGCTGTAGATGCTGCAGGATATCCCCGAGTAGAACACTTATGCCAAGCAATGCAATTTCAATATACATCACATGTACTGAGGACAAACTATACCTGGAAGGAGGATGTCAACTTAGTGCAGTTGGTGCATCTGCCTCTTTGCAGCAGCGATGAATTCAAAAGCCAAAACTATGTAGTATTTCCCAACATATTGCTGCTGTGACTGTCATTCAGACACTTCCAGGAGTATCCTTTCAATCCTTACTGCCCAGCTGCAGCTGCCTTGGTTCATCACATACTTCTGTACATTTTCTACCCCTGAGCAGACAAGAAGCAGAAGCAGGTGCATGGCTGTCAGTTCTGGTACTATCACCCAAGGCACAAGTATCCATCAGAGTGTATTTGCTGTTATCTCCTTCCTCAGGCAGGGCAATGGGGTCGTGGCCTCTTGCACCAATGCCATGGCACTCTTATGACTGCTGGGGGGAAAATAGAGGGTTGAAAAAGCAATCTTGCTTTTCAGTTCCATTTCTCCTTTTGCACCATGTGATGCAGATTAAGTGTGTCACTGCAATGTCACCGTTTCCTGCATAGGATCTGGATGTTGATTTTTAAAGTAGCAATTTTAAGGAAAGAGAAACCATAGAAATTCCCCACAGTCCTGAAAAACATTCAGAATAGGAATATTTAAGTGCAGCAACCCCCAGCCAGTATCTGGTTCCTTAGAGATCATACATATCAGACAAAAGTTATACCAGCTTTATCTAATCTGAGCTAAGGCTGAGGTAGAATCTGAGGATCAGCTGCTGGCTTTTTGGATGGTTACTTTGTTATGTCTAACAAAAATCAGATACATCAGAAAGCATATTCTACCAGATGCAAAGTCAAGAAAAAAAAATATTTAAAACCAGCAACACTGAAATAAAGTATTAGGAAGTTTTTGTAATTTTTTTATGTTCATTAATCTTGTATGTAAAAAAACAATAAATGAAAAAAACCACAACAACCCAAAAAACCACAACAAAACCAACCCATTACCTAGTTTCTGAAGATTAAAATATTCAATATTTAAAATAATCAGCAAAAGCCATTAACATATTTGATCTACACAGTNAAGGAGATAACAGCAAATACACTCTGATGGATACTTGTGCCTTGGGTGATAGTACCAGAACTGACAGCCATGCACCTGCTTCTGCTTCTTGTCTGCTCAGGGGTAGAAAATGTACAGAAGTATGTGATGAACCAAGGCAGCTGCAGCTGGGCAGTAAGGATTGAAAGGATACTCCTGGAAGTGTCTGAATGACAGTCACAGCAGCAATATGTTGGGAAATACTACATAGTTTTGGCTTTTGAATTCATCGCTGCTGCAAAGAGGCAGATGCACCAACTGCACTAAGTTGACATCCTCCTTCCAGGTATAGTTTGTCCTCAGTACATGTGATGTATATTGAAATTGCATTGCTTGGCATAAGTGTTCTACTCGGGGATATCCTGCAGCATCTACAGCTACAAATGCCTACACACAAGTAGATCAAATACTGGTTTTATCTCCTCATTCAGTCTGGACTTGAGCATATTTCCATCCTTCCCCTGTAATGCCGTGTCTCTGGGCTGTTGACAGTCATTTATGTTCAAGCACAAGAAATACTTTGCATAGGTTTTGTTTAACCAGGTAATAAAATAAAATTCACACCTTGATTCTCATCTAGTAGCACAAGTGCATGGTCTATTGGTCTAAATGCTCTAGAGATGCATTAACAATCACAAAAATCTTAAGGCTGACTCTATCTCCTCTTCTGAAAAGCTGCAGGGTTTGCAATGTCTGTTGGGAAATCTTATTTCATGTCAAAGTATTTCTTGTGCTTGAACATAAATGACTGTCAACAGCCCAGAGACACGGCATTACAGGGGAAGGATGGAAATATGCTCAAGTCCAGACTGAATGAGGAGATAAAACCAGTATTTGATCTACTTGTGTGTAGGCATTTGTAGCTGTAGATGCTGCAGGATATCCCCGAGTAGAACACTTATGCCAAGCAATGCAATTTCAATATACATCACATGTACTGAGGACAAACTATACCTGGAAGGAGGATGTCAACTTAGTGCAGTTGGTGCATCTGCCTCTTTGCAGCAGCGATGAATTCAAAAGCCAAAACTATGTAGTATTTCCCAACATATTGCTGCTGTGACTGTCATTCAGACACTTCCAGGAGTATCCTTTCAATCCTTACTGCCCAGCTGCAGCTGCCTTGGTTCATCACATACTTCTGTACATTTTCTACCCCTGAGCAGACAAGAAGCAGAAGCAGGTGCATGGCTGTCAGTTCTGGTACTATCACCCAAGGCACAAGTATCCATCAGAGTGTATTTGCTGTTATCTCCTTCCTCAGGCAGGGCAATGGGGTCGTGGCCTCTTGCACCAATGCCATGGCACTCTTATGACTGCTGGGGGGAAAATAGAGGGTTGAAAAAGCAATCTTGCTTTTCAGTTCCATTTCTCCTTTTGCACCATGTGATGCAGATTAAGTGTGTCACTGCAATGTCACCGTTTCCTGCATAGGATCTGGATGTTGATTTTTAAAGTAGCAATTTTAAGGAAAGAGAAACCATAGAAATTCCCCACAGTCCTGAAAAACATTCAGAATAGGAATATTTAAGTCTTTTTTTTTTTTTTTTAATCTAGACAGATGATTCACACAGCCTCTTGGATTATTTCCCTGCATTTTGGGGTAAAGTGCTAGGCTTAGCAATACCTTGTCTCTGCTTGCAGCTGCCCTTTTTCTCACCATCTCTTTCACATTACATGACAACTTTTAATCCACCCACTATCATCCTAGGAAAAAGGAAATATTTTCTCCTTCACTTGCAGGAGAAAGGAGTCTGAGTGAAGCTAGGAATGTGGGTGTTGGGTGAACAACATTAGCACTAGTTGCAGATAGACGCATTAATGGGGAGACAATCACANACCAACCCATTACCTAGTTTCTGAAGATTAAAATATTCAATATTTAAAATAATCAGCAAAAGCCATTAACATATTTGATCTACACAGTCTTTTGATGCACTACTGTTAATGGGAACTGCAATGCAATATTTGTGATGCTGATGTAATTCCAAATTTTGGACTTTATTCTCTTTCAGAGAACTGTTAGAGACCAGAACCATTTTCTCAGGGACATTTCTCAAACTGTTATTTAATCTTTAATTGTTAATGTCACATACTGAGTCAGCCACATTTAACCCTGAAAACTCCCTCTTCAAGCATGGACAGAAAGATACCAGTTCTCATTAATTCATTAGCAGTAATGAATTTTTATCTACATTTCTGATCTCGCCAAGATGCTAAATTGTGAACATCCCACCTGCTTAGTTATTTTCTGATCCACACCTTACCCAAACANTACAGCTACAAATGCCTACACACAAGTAGATCAAATACTGGTTTTATCTCCTCATTCAGTCTGGACTTGAGCATATTTCCATCCTTCCCCTGTAATGCCGTGTCTCTGGGCTGTTGACAGTCATTTATGTTCAAGCACAAGAAATACTTTGCATAGGTTTTGTTTAACCAGGTAATAAAATAAAATTCACACCTTGATTCTCATCTAGTAGCACAAGTGCATGGTCTATTGGTCTAAATGCTCTAGAGATGCATTAACAATCACAAAAATCTTAAGGCTGACTCTATCTCCTCTTCTGAAAAGCTGCAGGGTTTGCAATGTCTGTTGGGAAATCTTATTTCATGTCAAAGTATTTCTTGTGCTTGAACATAAATGACTGTCAACAGCCCAGAGACACGGCATTACAGGGGAAGGATGGAAATATGCTCAAGTCCAGACTGAATGAGGAGATAAAACCAGTATTTGATCTACTTGTGTGTAGGCATTTGTAGCTGTAGATGCTGCAGGATATCCCCGAGTAGAACACTTATGCCAAGCAATGCAATTTCAATATACATCACATGTACTGAGGACAAACTATACCTGGAAGGAGGATGTCAACTTAGTGCAGTTGGTGCATCTGCCTCTTTGCAGCAGCGATGAATTCAAAAGCCAAAACTATGTAGTATTTCCCAACATATTGCTGCTGTGACTGTCATTCAGACACTTCCAGGAGTATCCTTTCAATCCTTACTGCCCAGCTGCAGCTGCCTTGGTTCATCACATACTTCTGTACATTTTCTACCCCTGAGCAGACAAGAAGCAGAAGCAGGTGCATGGCTGTCAGTTCTGGTACTATCACCCAAGGCACAAGTATCCATCAGAGTGTATTTGCTGTTATCTCCTTCCTCAGGCAGGGCAATGGGGTCGTGGCCTCTTGCACCAATGCCATGGCACTCTTATGACTGCTGGGGGGAAAATAGAGGGTTGAAAAAGCAATCTTGCTTTTCAGTTCCATTTCTCCTTTTGCACCATGTGATGCAGATTAAGTGTGTCACTGCAATGTCACCGTTTCCTGCATAGGATCTGGATGTTGATTTTTAAAGTAGCAATTTTAAGGAAAGAGAAACCATAGAAATTCCCCACAGTCCTGAAAAACATTCAGAATAGGAATATTTAAGTCTTTTTTTTTTTTTTTTAATCTAGACAGATGATTCACACAGCCTCTTGGATTATTTCCCTGCATTTTGGGGTAAAGTGCTAGGCTTAGCAATACCTTGTCTCTGCTTGCAGCTGCCCTTTTTCTCACCATCTCTTTCACATTACATGACAACTTTTAATCCACCCACTATCATCCTAGGAAAAAGGAAATATTTTCTCCTTCACTTGCAGGAGAAAGGAGTCTGAGTGAAGCTAGGAATGTGGGTGTTGGGTGAACAACATTAGCACTAGTTGCAGATAGACGCATTAATGGGGAGACAATCACACAGAATCACAGAATGTTAGGGGTTGGAAGGGACCTAGAAGATCATCTAGTCCAACCCCCCTGCCAGAGCAGGGTCACCTAGACCAAGTCACCCAGGAACAGATCCAGGCAGGTCTTGAATGCCTCCAGAGAAGGAGACTCCACAACCTCCCTGGGCAGCCTGTTCCAGAGCTCTAAGAAAGGAGGAGAACAGGAAAAAATGTGGTCCCTGTTAATTTCCTGAAGCACTCAGTAGTACTACTGTCACAACTTGAAATGGAAGGGATGTCAAGACATCTCCCTAAGAAATGCCCTTGGCAAAAGCATTAGTTTTGAAAGCAGTGGAACTAACTAAGCCAAGGTTCCTATGAACTTGTCCCTCATGCCTGAATTTCCTTCTTTGTAGCCCTAGTAAATGCTTTCTCCGTGGCTGGAGCATTTATAAATGCTGACTGTATATGGCTTCTGCTTCTCAAAAGCTTAATTAGAGTCAAGAACACAGTTCCTATTAGGTCTCTTCTTTACCCAAATACCTATCTATTCTGCTTCTATCCTATACAAACACAGCTGGTTTTTAATTTTTACAACAGAAAGAATATATAGTAAAAGAAAGACATATAACATGTAAATTATGTCTTCATAAGGTCCATTTCCTCAGGAAACCAGTTTCAACCAATTAAAAGGAAAAGTCTCCCTGTGCAGACTACCAACACTCTGATCATCAAATTAGTTAATGATCACTGAGTTCCACAAAATCCCTTTTAGACATTTCTACATATAAAATTAAGTGCTCAGTGCTACAAAACCCTATCCATTGCAAGGACATTTAAGGTGACTAAACTAAATCACTTGTCCTTTTCAGACATGTGGAAGTTTTCACCCCGATTTCCAGGTGGGTAAAATTTTCAGTTATATCTAATGAGCAACAGAGATCAGACAATATCTGAGTTTACTGAAGAAAATTTCCTGAAAATGTTTTCAAAGGTAACATTCTACTCCTATAACAGGGTCATCTAAAAATTCCAGTACATTATATCAAGCTCTGATATAACTGACTCCCTTAGAAAAAAAAAAAATATTAAAATGTTAAGCTCTCTTCTCCTCAATATCTGCCTCTTAGTTTTGCTTTCACTGTATTATTGATCTAACAGTGTTCCCTGGAAACACACACAGAATCATAGAATCTTACAGGTCAGAAGGGACTTCAGAATCTCATCTAGATCCCCTGCCAGAGCAGGATCACCCAAGCAGACCACACAGGAACAGATCCAGGTGGGTTTTGATTGTCTCCAGAGGAGACTCCACAACTCTCCCAGGGCAGCCTCTTTCCAGTGTTCCATCATCATCACAGGAAAGAAGCCCCTCCTCATGTTGAGGTGAAACCTTCTATGTTCAAGTTTATAATCACTATTGTACTACCACTGGGCACTGCAGAGAAGAGATTGGCTCCTTCCTTTTGACACCAACCCTTCAGGTATTTATAGACATTATATAAGGTCCCTTCTCAGTCTTCTCCTTTCAAGGCTAAACAACCCCAGTTCCCTCAGTCTTTCTTCATAGGGGAGATGCTCAAGTCCCTTAATCATCCTTGTAGCTCTCCATTGGATTCTTTCGAGTAGATTCCTGTCTCTTTTAATTTTGGGAGCCCAAAACTGGACACCCCAACTGTATCATTGTATCATATATTCAACACTACTACCTTCTGTAGGTTCTACTATTGAGGATTACTAAATTGCATAGACTCACACCAAACAGAAATGCTCTACAGAGTAACACAGCAGCATTCTCCTGGTCTCAGCCCATTTCCCTGTGCTTGTCATCAGCCATGTAAGTGAATACTGCCAGTGAGCAATACAGAACACACAAGGAATTCAGCCTGCATTTGCAGACACATATGCATATGCAGAATACATACATTCAAGAAGTCATTCAGCAGGTCTGTCACATTTAAGATGGCAGAGGAAATAAAAATTTGAATGTTTCATTAAGGATCTAAAATTATTTTGCTGTATTGCAAAGCACTGCCTTTTGTTCCACATATTATTGCCCTTGACAGAATTTTAACAGAAAAAAAAACAAACCAAAACCAAACCCTTTTAAAACACAGCTTAAAGCTTTGGAAATTTGCTTCTGAGCTCCCCATGGCTTCATGCATTTATTCACTCAAGCGCTGCAGGCCAAATGCCTTGTCTCCTTCCAAAGGAAGTCAAAGTGAGCTTTGGTTTACATGACACAGACAATCGGCTCATGACATAATTCACAACAACATTGTGGCCTGAAGGCCTGCCCTGCACCAGTGAGCAATACAGCTCTCAGACCTGCTCATCGGGCAGGCCTCCAACAGGCTTCAAACTGGGCAGAACCCTAAGAGCAGGGGCAGCAACATCTGCATGGTCAAATCCCTCCCTTACAACACACAGTAACAAAAAGGAACAAATTGTTCCAACCAAAATTATCAAGTGGAAGAGAGAATGGGTGCTAAGTAGTAGAAACAGAAGACTTAAAACCCTGTTCTGTAGCTAACACGGTAGCATTTTCACATCAGGAAGGTTGCTTTGAGACGTAAGCCACTGAACTAAGAACCAAGAGATGTGGGTTCATCTTCCAGCTCTGACAGGTTTTCTGTTTGATCCCAGTGGTCAGTTCTGCAACTCTCCTCCTCAGAATGGCCCTTTGAATGGAAAATATTTTGCAGAATTGTCCCTGGCCCCTGAGGGATGACTCCCTTCAGTGACAGCAGCTGTGGTGATGCTACCAAAGAGGAGCAGAGGCAGGAGGCTGCAGGCTATGCTCACCACTTGCTGCCAGCACTCATATGCAGACCTGTCCTCCAGGCCAGCTCTGAGAACACCACAACTGTGGCTCTGAAGCGGAAAACCTCAAGCTTACCACAAACTCTGGGGTTAACTCTAGGGCCCATTTTCTTACTTGCTTTGAAGGACTTTGAACTTTTTTCTAACAAACAGCCTCCAGCCATTCCACTGGACTGGGGCTAAGGTCTCACATCCATGGCATGGCAACTAAAGCAATCTAAAAGATGAGATAGATCCTAGAAAGGCCTGGTCCCTTGATAGCAGCTTTCTGCCATCTGAGCTCAAGCTGTGTATCCACACAGTGCAGACACAAATGCTTTGTGTGCCTCAGTCTTTCACAAGCTTTCAAGACCTCTCAGCTAGCAGACACAGCACATGCAAGTGGTTTGTTATTTACAACTAACCAACAGCCAGAAATGAAGGCAATACACTGTTGCACTGCCATGTGACCAGGAAGACAGTGTGCTTTTCTAATCAAAGAAATAATTTAGTACTTGGACATAGCTCAAAAGCTGAATTCTTACTCTGACATCTTTAGGACATGGGATTTTTCCACCAGGTGTCACAGTTTAGAGTCAATGTAAACCCCCCAGACCTATAACAGACACTCTATTAACCCTCTTCCCTTCCCAGAAGGGAAGAGAAAGGGAATAAGGGAGACTTAACATTTAGAAAAGGAACCTAAAACACCTTTAATGAAAATGGAAAATAAAATAGTAATAATAAAAATGGAATATATACAAAACCAGTATTGAACCCAACTCACCTACCCCCGATGGTAATTACATCNTCAGCTAGCAGACACAGCACATGCAAGTGGTTTGTTATTTACAACTAACCAACAGCCAGAAATGAAGGCAATACACTGTTGCACTGCCATGTGACCAGGAAGACAGTGTGCTTTTCTAATCAAAGAAATAATTTAGTACTTGGACATAGCTCAAAAGCTGAATTCTTACTCTGACATCTTTAGGACATGGGATTTTTCCACCAGGTGTCACAGTTTAGAGTCAATGTAAACCCCCCAGACCTATAACAGACACTCTATTAACCCTCTTCCCTTCCCAGAAGGGAAGAGAAAGGGAATAAGGGAGACTTAACATTTAGAAAAGGAACCTAAAACACCTTTAATGAAAATGGAAAATAAAATAGTAATAATAAAAATGGAATATATACAAAACCAGTATTGAACCCAACTCACCTACCCCCGATGGTAATTACATCACTGTCACCACTGATACTGTGAAACAGGCACCCAGGTAAGTCCCAGACTGTGCCCAGTGGCAGATGGAAGCTATGTTCAAGAGCTGGATTCTGCTACTGTATTTGGGTACACACAGATCAGGATTCGAGGCAGAACTAACAGAGTCCTCCTTGGATGTTAGACAACTTTAACTTTTTTTGTTAGACACTGCAGTTAGTTAGAAGAACTGAGCTGAAAAGTAAAATCACTGAAGAGAATCAGTTCTTTTCTCACACAAAGCAGGACACCAGGTCATACTTAGTAGTAAAAACTATGTGGGCATCACCACAAAAAATGTACCAAAGCCAAATGTCATATTGTTTCATCTTTGTCAAGAAAAGGCACTTGCCAATAAGCCAAAGTTTAGTCTGAAAGGCATAGATCTGTTGAACAGGCACAGCCCTCACTTTCAACCCATGAGAAGTCTAAAATGGTATTCAAAACTTGCCAGTGTTCACCAAATCTTGCAAAAGTAGTAGCTGGGATTATGACTACCATCTATTAATGTTGTCACCTTATATTATATATTTCTCCCTCTATTATATATATTTTGTTTGTTGTTGGGTTTTTGTTTATTTTGTTTTTTGTTTGGGTTTTTTTCCTTTTTCTTTTTTTTTTTCTCATTTGGTTACAACTCACAACTTTCACAACTCCTGAGCTAGTTTCACTTTTCAATATCCATCTCAGCCTGAACCTTTGTGAAAAACTTCAGTCAAAATGATTCAGCCATTTCTGAGCATGCAAGTAGAAATACATTATACCAACCGATCTGAAGAAAAAATAAAATAAAACTGACAGGGTCAAAAAAAACCTTTTCCCTATCCTTTTGAAAGGCTTCCAAAGTCTGCACGAGTTACAAACCTTCAAAATGCCATGGTTCATATATGCTCAGATAAAATCCAGCGAGCAAAATTTGTGATAGTTCTGTCTGAAATGGACACACTTCATTTTCCTGCAAACTTAGCACTCCCCAGACCACACAAGTACTGATCAGCTGGACACAGCTGCTGTGGAGACCTATGTAACAGCAGCTTCAGGTGAGCTGGGTTTGATACATTGTTCTGGCAGAGATTTTTAGCAAATCACTTGTGGAAACCTTTGTAGGCTAAAAAAAAAATAAAAATAAAGCAAAACAAAAAACAGCTTCCAAACAAACAAAAAAAATAAGCACAAAAAGAAATGAAACAAACCTCAGTTTGCAAGTTAAAGATAAGATGAAACATAGTTAAGGAAAATTAAATATAGTTAAGAAAAGTTTATTTTTATTAGTCAAACCTATGAATTTCCTTAGTTGCATTCTGACAGATGTAGCTGATTGTAAGAGTTGGCTGGTAGCAAATTCTGCTGAATCTTTTTGGTAAACAACTATCTGTACAGACTGCTTATAGCAGCAAGAGACAGGCTCAGCTTCTACTGGAAACATAAAATGTTTATCCACCACCTGCTAGGAAGGCTTTTGTTATTTGAAATTTGTCTTTTGAGCTCTGTGGAAGGCAAGTATGGATTCTAAATGTATTTTCAAATAATCAAGTAGTTTTGATGCCTTAAAATATGTTATTTTTCAAAATAAATAACAGGTTTTATCACTTGAATTGACTTTTAAATGCTTATAAGCAGGTTTAGGATGAAACACCCTAGAGAGAGTAAGTTTTTCAATTCCCAGAGAGTCAGACTGTAAATCTCTTAGTGCCAATGGCAAACAGTTATTCACATGCATAACCCTTTGAGCACTGGTGTGAGCAATTCTTCACTGACAGGAATTAAGCCTTCACATTTCTAGCTTAGTACAGCACAAAATGGTCATCATCAGTGGATATTTTCTCAATGACATTCTTTAAAATATACAGCAAACATTCTCCTGGAAGAACGCCCCATAGGAAAAAAAAATAAACCACCAGAAACCACCATTTACTGGAACAAAAGTTAGGTGCTCTTTCGGTGGAAAAGCACTTTTTTAATACCAGGCTGCACTGGGAATTTTGTTTTACAGAAATGTGGAACCAAACATCTCACAATAAACAGACAACATCAAATGGTCAAGAGTTAAGTGCTGGTCAGTCTTGACTTGGGCTGCAGGTGAGCTAGACAACATGGGAACAGGACACCGTGAGCCTTCTACCACCACACCCTGACAGATACTGTCATTTGTAATGGGAACCTGTCAGTGGAGAAATTCAAAGATAAATAATAGCATCCCAGCAAGCATTTATTAACATCATTACAACATAACATCATTAAAACACTGGAAAGATACTTTTCTTTTTTTAAAGGTCTCCATTGGCTCTAGCAAAATTCTTCCCTGCATACTGGCAGTGCTGTTAAAAAGAATAGATCTGTGGATTTTAGAGCCAGAGGAGAACATTGCTAGCAATTTTGTCTGACCTAAATATATGAAATCACGTCCACATAAAATACTTGAAAAATAATGCCATTAAGGTCGCATAATCCAGCATTCACAGGTCTCAAAATGGCAGTATTAAGGTTGTCTGCATGACCTTAATTCAGCAACCCTTAATTCAGCCTCCCTCGGCATCACATTATGTGACTGCAGAGAATGGACAAAGGTCCTTAAATAGGTAGCTAATCAGCTTTGACTTTTGCCCTTGCTTGACTTGTACTTCAGAGCAGCAGCCAGCACATGCCACATAAACCTAGCCCCAGAACTGCCTGTCATTTTACCAGTTATTACAGGCCCAGAGCAACACTCTGAGTGACTCCAGGCTGCAGCACTCACGGGAGAATTAGAAACAGCATCCCCAGGCTGAGACAGAAGGAACTGGAAAGGCACAGGCCAGGTATTCAGAGCCCTTTCAAAGCCTTTCCCATTTTAAGTCTGTATCTAAAACTTAGCATCTCTGCATCACCACTGTTAACCTATTGTGCCTGCAAGTGTTTACTGGCAAAACAGCACCTGCTTCTAGGTGTACACAAAAGAGCTTGTGCCCAGGCAGCACCACACTTCTCAGCAGCAGTCTCATAACCACACTCCAAAAGAAATCCTCTACTTACTCTTTTCTGAACTCTGTGTTGCACTGTGGCAATACACTCATAAATAACTATAAAAGGCCAGAGGGAGAGGTGGTGTGCCTTGCCCTCTCCTTCATCACACACTTCCACATACTGCTCAGAGCACACACAAAGGCCAAAAAGCCCTGGGATTCAAAGCACCCTTTCACTAAATATGTTTGTGCACATCTCTGGGGAACATTTCCATTCTGTGGAATCAGCATTTTGTGAGCAGCTGCATACACTGGCAACAGGAATGCCCACCACAATGGCTGGACACTTGGATATCACCATGCTGTATGTGTCAGCACAATTATTGTTCATTTCCACAGCATCAAACCCAACACAGGCTGACACGTTTTGTCCTCAAGTAATTTCAGAGACACATTTCAGATGGAACAAGAGAAATACTCAACCAGATAAAGGGAATCCACTTTTGGGTAGATCCAGCATCCCTCAGTATATCCTGATTTGAACCCAGGAAGCAGAAAAGATGATCATAAGGGAATAAGAGAATTTACTTCTATATGAGTAAGGCAGGTAGTGAACTTCTAGTCCTCCAAGTCAGCTTTGGGGATTCAAACATTTCACATATAGACTTAAACCAGTACAGCCCTCCCAAAGAATAGATCCCTATTGCATGGCACCTGTGGCATGCAGAGACACCCAGGCTAGCAAGCCTGCAGTTTCCAAATGGTAAAACAAACAGCAAACACACCCAACAAATACCAATGGGTGTTCAGGATGCAGGTGCTGGTAAAACCAGCAGATCAAATATTTTATCTTTCTTAAGCTTGGAATGTGTCAGAAAGCAGCATCCTTGCACTCCTACCAGGCCCATGGACCTAGAGAAGCCAGAAAAACTTACTCAATCACAGGGAGAGCTACAGCAGCGTTTCACAAAAGCATGATATTTCCTGCTTTGTCACCCAGTTTCTGACTGCATATTCACACAGCCTAATCCTCCAGCTGCTGTGCTGAGGAAGACAGGATCTGTGAAGGCTTTGAAGATCATGGGCAGGTAATTCCCGAGGTAATTCTGAAAGCAAAACAAAGTGACAGTCTGCTTCCTGATCCGTTTTTCTTGGAAAATTACATTTTATGGCCAATTCTGTCCTTACACACTGACTATAAAATTAACTTATTAGCTGACTCAACTCCATTTTATGTGAAGGATTGAGAAGGATTGCCTCCAGCCCTTGTCCCTTTAACTCTAATTATCAAGTGTATACCAGATTAAATTCAAAATGAAGTAGCTGGGTCAAGCAATCTACTTAAAGTTTAATGGAAGTTAATGATTCATTGGTCAAACTCATTTATGTCTAATTAAAGCCTTCCTGCATTATAAAAGATGAGGGGAAAGTTTTATAATGCACCTCACTCCCTCTCTGTGTATGGTAGCTCTGCTGAAGAACTGAATGGAAAATTCACAGCATCTGTCTTTTGTGAGTATATGGTTTGGCAACAGCCTTGTAGATTTAAAAGTATAATTATTTTAGATGACTTCACCAAGTGGATGGGGTTTACACAGTGCTGCCAAATACAATACCAATATCCAGCTGCACACAACCAGATTGCAAACTAAACTTGTATGCACCAGCACCAGCTCACAATGGTGAGGTTCAGGGAGCGTAATAATGAGACCTGCACGTGGCTCTCAAGCATGAGCCTCACTGCAATGAGGCAGCAGTGATGTTAAGCCTGAGTTGAGGAGGAAAGTTTCCTAGTGCACGTGGATTCACTTCAGGTACAGCTCACACATCAAAACTAGCAAAGCAGCAGAGCCATCCCAAGCAGAGCAGAGATAGCATTCACCATTGCAGCATAAAGCAGAATGACAGGCAACCCACTGCAGTGTACAGGATTTTCTCATTCCTCCAATGACTGTCCCCCCTTATTAAGCACTTTATAGGTGTCATCTTGTACATAAATACATGAACACACTACAGTGCTCCCATTGAGGGGCTAGCCACCAGAACATTACTTTTGGCACATTTATACAAGACAGTATAATTAAACAGGAATATCATGGCCTACTTACATATTTATCATTCTGTTACATAGTTTTAAATTTTATGCCATTTGTGTGAAGAGACAAAAAAGCACCTTTTTACACTCTCAGGCTGCTGGAATGCAGAAAGAGCTTTTTTATTTTTTTAGCTCTGTAGTTTGAAATGGTTGGTCCCTCACATCCTAAATAGCATTATACAGTCTTCAAAATTATGCTTTTCAAACCTTTTTTTTGATATATTGATTCATACAATAGCACGATGGCATAAATTACTCTAGAGAAACAAAATTACATGTACTGTAATAATCTACCTTCTTTGATAATCCACAATCCTATGACTCCTACCAAACACAAGAAAAAAACAGCTGGCCTCACAAGCTGATGGGCAGTTTAAACAGTTTTGTGTTGGAGCAAGTAAAAGGCTTTCATGTGATGGAAGGATACTCCTTTTTTATTTTTTTTCCC
>VYZU01056232.1:64671-78828 GCA_013401355.1 Ceyx cyanopectus | reverse complement strand
ATAAAGTTGCATCTGAAGCTTTTCTGACTCTTCTTTATATTTTTATGATATCTTTCTTCACAGCAATCTGGACTTTGTGACACAGTTTCAAGATATTCTGAAAGTGCCAAAGGTCAAAAATGCCACTTCTTACGTTCACAACAGCTGCCATATGTTGAGCCTTGCCTACGTAATACAGACCTACAAGAATCATATTCAGTATGAGTTCTTTAGCAAGCATGTTTTTAATGAAGATCAGCTTCGCAGTGTACTTACAGGCTAGATAGCAAACCCCTTACTGACACTGATTAGCATGTTAATCCATGATGAATTAATTTTGAAACCAACAAAATATTTTAAACCCGGAGACATGTAGTTTAAATGAATCCTGACCAGGCACTGGGAAATAGGAAATCCCTGACATAAGACCTGGCATAAGAGAACAGCTTAGTTCATGAAGTACATAAATGAGCAAGAAGGATGTAAAACAGCCAAGAAGACCAGCAGTAAATGAAAATGTCTGGGGAGGCAGGGAAGGTAAAAAGAGAAATATGTGGATTAGGTATGTGAGTTTATTTGTACTTAAGGACTGCTTTTATTTTAATATGAGCCAAATATCAATGAAAGCTTAAAAATGTGTATTTCAGAGAGTTTTCAGATGAAAGGCTTAGAAGAAAACTGGTGGTGTATGGGAAGAGGAGGCTGCATCCTCTGGGAGGGAGAGCGGATCACAGGCAGACCTGCTGCAGGAGGTTTGTGTTCTGGTGGAAGAGTTGTTGCTTTAGGGGAAGTGAGAGTGTTTGAGACACTAGACCTTGCTAAAGCAGGAACATATGAGTGATGTTGGCATCAGGCCATGGAATGCCTGGAGAGGAGTTCAGCACAGAGCTGCTGGGGATTTTCTGATGAAACTCTTTTGTCAGAATAGGAACGTTTTCTAGAGACATATCTCTATTTAAACTCCCTCCCTCGGGGACAAGATTCCCAGTGCCAATGTGAGAAGTATAGTCAGAGGGAGGGTGTGACACACCCCTGACCAACACACTCACCTGGGCCACAGGAGACCCCTCTAAGTGCCTGTTCTGGGATGAGGAGTATTGTACATCTGCACTGCCTTTCTCCAGAGGTTAACCCACCTATCCACTCCCCAAACTGGAGCTGGGACTGGCATAGGACACAGCAGGATTTGCCTGCTTCTGAGTGTATAGACATGGCTGAGGCATCTAGGTTTATTTTGATGGTCAGCCTCTTCTGAGCTGGGTTGCTCACCAGGTCTTGTGTTGTATTTTTCATGTGAAGTCTCTGCATTTTTATTAATTGGAGTCCAGAGGAATGTAGTCATCACGAAAGAAGGGTTTATGATGTTAATTTCTACAAACACCTATGATTTTACAAAGTGGAAGTAAAAACCTTTACAGGCATGAAGTCAGTTCCCAGTGTGATGCTAACAGGAGACCAATCCACTTATATAAGTCACAGGTAACCAAGAGGCTCCAGATCCTGCTCTGAGACATAACCCTGTTCATCTTTGTAACAGTTCAGGGTGTGGCAGGAAGGAAAGGAAAAAAGGAGATAAGTTAGTAACAGTATTTGGCACCAAGGGACCACACCAGACTGGTTTCTGAATGGATTCTAGCTCACTCTGAGGTGGAAATTGGGTGGTGCTGGGGTCAGTGCACTGCTAAGCTGCAGTGAGAGACTGGGCTTGCTGGGTTGGGCTGCACACTATGCTAAGGCAGCTACCCAGCTTTGAATTGGGTCAGGGCAAAGCCATATCATGGCAGAAAGTGCATAGACATGCCCACCTTGTTAAATACTACACCCACATCCTCATTTTGTTTTTTTATTTGGTTCATTTTGAACTTTTTGTATCACTCTAATAGAGTACAGAAGTCTTAAAAGGGAAAGAAACCAGTTCTTCCTTCAGAGCACTGTAGAAGCAGAAAGAGGCTGCTGTGAAATGGAGATGCTGTCCTGCTGAGGAGGCTCCTGGGTTGGATCCATCTCATATGAGTTCAGTTTCCCGTGCTCACTTTTTGGTCAGTGGTAAGAAAAAGGCAGTTTAAGGGCACATGGCCAGTTTTCATGCCTATTTTAGGATAAGCTAAATCCCTCCCTAGAAGTCCCTGTTCCTCTGCAGAAGCTGTGAAGGCACCATAGACAGCTAACTCAGCCAGCAGTACTGGTTGAAAATACTCTTATTCCTTTTTCACGTGGTCAGTTGCAGGATCAGCCTTGGACTCAATCACAGTTACTTAAGCCATGTGAGGTATAGAAGTCCGCAAGAAGTTACCCACCTATAATATTGTCATTCATAAGTCAGCTACCCCAAATAATTTTGCTGACTCAGCCAGGGAGTGTACTTCAGTTCTACAGCCAATGCATCATAGTTATGAGGGTATTGCAGTAAGATCTATTTGCTCAGGCTGAACCCAAGCCATGAGGTGTAATAGACCAACTGCAATCTCAGTCACACCCAGTATTGTAAATACCTTCAAGGACAAAACCAGGTGCTCCCATTTCCCACTGTTTTGAAGGTGTTTGTCCTACTGTTTGGACTGCGAGCATGTTCTTTAGGCAGCATTCCCCTTTAGATGAGTGCCAAAATGCTGTCACTGCTAATGGCACACAGCATTTGCTTCACCTGACATCATGGGTGAGCAATTTATTGTGAAAGCATGAAAAAGCTCTTCTGCTTTGCACTACTGTGTAGACAGAAGTTTCGTCAGGAAATGCAGAAACTTGTACTGAGACCTCAGGGCAACAGGTGAAGTTGCAAGAGTTCAGCTGAAGGACAAATCCTGTGACAGCCTGAGAGCTTTCTCTGCACAGCTTACATAGCCTGTCCCTACTGATTCAGCAGATCCAAAGATCTACTGATCATTTTGAAGTTGCAAGCTCCAAGCTGAATATAGTTCTTACCCATATTCTCTGTTGTGCATTTATCACCACACCGAGCTGAAATTCCAATGGCAAACAAACTTTTATTATCCACAACCCACATCCCACTGTTCATAAAGCTCGTTGCTACCCAGGGTAAACCAGTTTTTCAAGCTTACACATGAACATATGACTGGCTATACAGTGAATCATCTGATAGAGGGCTTTGCTCACAGCCTGACCATGGAGAGGCACCTCACAAGGGGAAATGGGGGTTGTAAAAAAGAAAAAAAAGAAGAAAAAGACTCAAAGTGAGGGAAAGGCTTGGAGGAGAAGGAAGATAAAAGCTTTATAAAACCAGCTGCATCTACTTGGGAAGTGTCAAGGGGGACATGCTTTACTTCAGGTTAGTTACAAGTGCACTGACATTTTTTTTTCCTTCCAGCATAGGCCTCTCCCTCTGGTTTCTTGTGTGACACAGCGGGCAAAGTCAGGGTGTTGTCACAGCTTTCCTGTGTGTATCTGTGTGTGCTGTGTCAGAGGCTCCCACCCTGTGCTGCACCCAGGTTATGCATTGATACTCCTCATCTTGAAGGAGTAAAGTGAATTAGAATTCACTTTTCAACCCCATTCAACCCCATTAGAATGGGGTTTTACAACTTCTTTGCTGCAAAGAGTTTCTAAGCAGTTTGTGACACGGATTTTGTTATTGGCAGGGCAGAGCTGATCATCTAAACAGTTAGTGGGAGGGTAATGGAAGCAATTTCACATGCAGCCAAAGAGCTGCAAAATTTCTCATGCCATTGCTGTCATTCTGTCACGTCCTCTGCAATTATCTGCATGACCTTCATACTGGTAGGTACAACTGTAAATGTAATCTATGCCATAGTTGGGGCTTTCCCCTTCTCCAAAACATACAAAAAAAGCACTGTGTTGCCAGGAAATAAGAAATCATCAACTCATACAGAAGATTTAACCTGAGAATCTGTCTCTTAATGGAAACTGCTTGTTTACTTTTAACCTTAGATGACATATTTTTACTTTGGAGAGCATTAAATATAGGTACAAAGCTTGTAGGAATTATAGTAAATTCAGATACTGAGTTTCTATTCAGCAGCCATATTTATCACGTTGGAAACCCATTGGGAAAGGAATTTAATGTTGACATTATTTTCTATTTGCCATTTTAGAAAAGGAGCAGCTATCAGGTCCTAGAAAAGTCTATTTTTGCTTTTTTTTTCAGAGAGGTCAGTATATAAAAAGCAGGTAGATTCTTNTGGGTTGGATCCATCTCATATGAGTTCAGTTTCCCGTGCTCACTTTTTGGTCAGTGGTAAGAAAAAGGCAGTTTAAGGGCACATGGCCAGTTTTCATGCCTATTTTAGGATAAGCTAAATCCCTCCCTAGAAGTCCCTGTTCCTCTGCAGAAGCTGTGAAGGCACCATAGACAGCTAACTCAGCCAGCAGTACTGGTTGAAAATACTCTTATTCCTTTTTCACGTGGTCAGTTGCAGGATCAGCCTTGGACTCAATCACAGTTACTTAAGCCATGTGAGGTATAGAAGTCCGCAAGAAGTTACCCACCTATAATATTGTCATTCATAAGTCAGCTACCCCAAATAATTTTGCTGACTCAGCCAGGGAGTGTACTTCAGTTCTACAGCCAATGCATCATAGTTATGAGGGTATTGCAGTAAGATCTATTTGCTCAGGCTGAACCCAAGCCATGAGGTGTAATAGACCAACTGCAATCTCAGTCACACCCAGTATTGTAAATACCTTCAAGGACAAAACCAGGTGCTCCCATTTCCCACTGTTTTGAAGGTGTTTGTCCTACTGTTTGGACTGCGAGCATGTTCTTTAGGCAGCATTCCCCTTTAGATGAGTGCCAAAATGCTGTCACTGCTAATGGCACACAGCATTTGCTTCACCTGACATCATGGGTGAGCAATTTATTGTGAAAGCATGAAAAAGCTCTTCTGCTTTGCACTACTGTGTAGACAGAAGTTTCGTCAGGAAATGCAGAAACTTGTACTGAGACCTCAGGGCAACAGGTGAAGTTGCAAGAGTTCAGCTGAAGGACAAATCCTGTGACAGCCTGAGAGCTTTCTCTGCACAGCTTACATAGCCTGTCCCTACTGATTCAGCAGATCCAAAGATCTACTGATCATTTTGAAGTTGCAAGCTCCAAGCTGAATATAGTTCTTACCCATATTCTCTGTTGTGCATTTATCACCACACCGAGCTGAAATTCCAATGGCAAACAAACTTTTATTATCCACAACCCACATCCCACTGTTCATAAAGCTCGTTGCTACCCAGGGTAAACCAGTTTTTCAAGCTTACACATGAACATATGACTGGCTATACAGTGAATCATCTGATAGAGGGCTTTGCTCACAGCCTGACCATGGAGAGGCACCTCACAAGGGGAAATGGGGGTTGTAAAAAAGAAAAAAAAGAAGAAAAAGACTCAAAGTGAGGGAAAGGCTTGGAGGAGAAGGAAGATAAAAGCTTTATAAAACCAGCTGCATCTACTTGGGAAGTGTCAAGGGGGACATGCTTTACTTCAGGTTAGTTACAAGTGCACTGACATTTTTTTTTCCTTCCAGCATAGGCCTCTCCCTCTGGTTTCTTGTGTGACACAGCGGGCAAAGTCAGGGTGTTGTCACAGCTTTCCTGTGTGTATCTGTGTGTGCTGTGTCAGAGGCTCCCACCCTGTGCTGCACCCAGGTTATGCATTGATACTCCTCATCTTGAAGGAGTAAAGTGAATTAGAATTCACTTTTCAACCCCATTCAACCCCATTAGAATGGGGTTTTACAACTTCTTTGCTGCAAAGAGTTTCTAAGCAGTTTGTGACACGGATTTTGTTATTGGCAGGGCAGAGCTGATCATCTAAACAGTTAGTGGGAGGGTAATGGAAGCAATTTCACATGCAGCCAAAGAGCTGCAAAATTTCTCATGCCATTGCTGTCATTCTGTCACGTCCTCTGCAATTATCTGCATGACCTTCATACTGGTAGGTACAACTGTAAATGTAATCTATGCCATAGTTGGGGCTTTCCCCTTCTCCAAAACATACAAAAAAAGCACTGTGTTGCCAGGAAATAAGAAATCATCAACTCATACAGAAGATTTAACCTGAGAATCTGTCTCTTAATGGAAACTGCTTGTTTACTTTTAACCTTAGATGACATATTTTTACTTTGGAGAGCATTAAATATAGGTACAAAGCTTGTAGGAATTATAGTAAATTCAGATACTGAGTTTCTATTCAGCAGCCATATTTATCACGTTGGAAACCCATTGGGAAAGGAATTTAATGTTGACATTATTTTCTATTTGCCATTTTAGAAAAGGAGCAGCTATCAGGTCCTAGAAAAGTCTATTTTTGCTTTTTTTTTCAGAGAGGTCAGTATATAAAAAGCAGGTAGATTCTTCAGGACTTGCTTGTGGTTAGTGTTCAATAGGCTTATTTAAAAAAAAACAACAAAAAAACCCAAAAAAACCCAAAACAAATCCTTGAAGTTCTGGCAAATTTCTTCAATGTCCACAACCATAAGTATAAAATTGGAATGAAAAGAGGTTTAAGCTCTGAATCATATCTATCTTCAGTTTAAAGTTCCTGGACTGAATGAGAAGCCCAACTGTGCTAATCTTATGCCTCCCAAGCATTGGGGCTGGGGAAGTGTCCAGAGATGCTGTGGATCTCTATACCTCTGCCAGCCCAGGACTGTAACCAGCCTGGGAATCACTCCGGGTCATTGCTGGTACCCTACCTGCTAAAAAGCCAAGAGTGCTGTGAAGGAATGTGGGGAGATGAAGAGAGAGCTGGTCTCTTGTGTGTGAAAGGTCCCCACCATGGGCCTTTTCCAAAGGGCCTAAGTGTGAATGCTCACAGTTGCTTCCTATGTTATTCCTGCCCTAGCATAATTTCCCTTGGACATCTCTGATTGAATCCCTGGGCTAAGCATCTCACAGGCAACAGTGATACAGCTCAAGCCTCCTTTGATGAGTATCTACTGTGCATGAAAATTTAGAGCTGTGTAGCTTTTGGTACAAAATGCTGTTTCCACACTTCACTTATAATAAACTCAGTTTACTGCAATTACATGGGCCGATTGCAGACTTATCTCCTCAAATCCTGTGTCATCTGTGATTCTCTTATTACCCTTCATGGCCCTTTTCGTGCAATTTCATATGGCCCTTTAAAGTTTTCTCATGATTCAACTGTGGCTATGGCATCTCTCCATAAAGACACCCATATTTCTCAACTTACTTATTTGCTGAGTGCTTTCGATCTAAACCATACCACACAGTTGTTTCTCCCAATCCTTACAAAATCTGTATTTCATGAGTGCAATTATTTTTAGGAACATTCTCAGAGTCATGGTGGATATTGCAAAATAAGCTAGTCAGGCAGCCAGTCTCCTAGAGTTAGAAAAAAATAGTATTACTGCAGAAAAGAGTCCTGAAAGTCAAAGGAGACTATATATAGAGAGCCACTCATAAAAATGGAAATGACTGGGCCTGTTTCATTATAATTAGTGAAAGTGAATGAATAGATTACAACATCACACCTTCATTAGAAGCTTCACAGAGAGCAGCTAGAAGATGTTTTCAATGTAGAGTAAATTTCATGGGTCCTACAAAAGCCAGGCTCTAAGTTGCATCTTTTTGTCACCATCTACAGGTGTGTTATATACTAACACATTCACATTTTCTTCAAATGCAGACAGCAGAATTGAAGAATAAGAACTGACAGTGAAGAGTGAAAAATGGGCTTGGGACAAGGGGGCTTCATAAATCAGCTCAGTCCAGCATGTCCTTAATGTCACACATTTAAATCCTTTGTACTCACCTGCAAAATAAAGCTGCTTTGTTTTTGTTTTTTTTTTTTATGATGCACTCGGGGGAACCTGTGTCTGACCCTCACCCCTCCAAGGATTTATCCATGGAGCTTCTCCAGGAAACAGACTAATAGGAAAAACAGAGCAATGATCCCTTTATTTTCCCCTCAGGATTCCTAGTTTAAGGAGTACAAAAGAAAACAAACAAGACATAAAACAAAACTAATGAAACAAGTTTATTGCCTCGTCCTCTGGGATGAACCTAGCTCCTGTTGCTGAGCAGTATCCTGCATCTGATGTCAGAACTGTGACTGCTGTGCTGGGGTTCACAACACTTCTGGAAAACTGCACAGCAGGACGTTTTGTGCACCATAGTGCTCAGGTTGCCAGGGCCCTGTTGTGGTGAGGAAGAGGAAAAGGACCTGAAGTAGGCAGTGAGAGGGAGAAAATGGCAGCAGATCCTTTACCCCTCCTCTTCTGGGATGACACACACCCATACCTATATGGTGGTTGAATATCTGGCATGGGAGGGTGAACACAACCAACTGAATATTGGCAGTGAGCCATGGGCAATGGAAGAGTAATCCCAGTAACATAAAAGCATTAAGAAATTGAATCATTTTCACATCTTAAAAGCAGATCTGCAACATATTTTTTATGCTCACTTCCCTTTCTCTTGAAACTATGGCTTTGCTGCTTTTTCTGTTGACTTTTGAGGCATAGGACAAGACTAATAGCACCACAGAAAAGAACAGAGACAATGAGAGTCTGGAGGCTCGGTGATAACACCTGGTAGTTCTTACCACAGTGCTCTGGTTAATATTTACCTGTGTTATAGGAACTATTTAAATACCCGTCGATGCCTTGCTCACAATTTTTGCATTCAGTAGCAGAGCATGGTAAATTTGATGCGGTTTAAGAGGTTTTCTGAAGACACAGGAACTACTTTTATATCAAGGTCAAACTCCTAGGAAAGCTTCTTCTCCGGTGCTTGTATTTTGGTTTTTTATTTGTCAGCTTGTTGAAAATGGCGGGTGTAAGCGGCTGCATGAAGTACTCCATGTTCATCTTCAACTTCTTATTTTGGGTAAGTTAGTGTTTAAGTTGTTATTAGTGATGCATGAAATGTATTCAACATTATCTGAATGCTGTAGTTGGAGGAATTGTAAAGGAAATAGAGCATAAGTGGAACCAGAGTATGATTCTAAATCAGACAGGGGAGAATATGTTTCACTTTTGCATTTCCCTTTGTCTCCTTCCTTCAAAACAGCTTTCCCTCTGCATTCAGAACAGCTATGACTCTATGCCCCTCATGTCAGGGGACATCACTCACTTCAGTCAGAAGATAACTGACCGTTCAGTTAAAATGCATTGGTTTCTTGCTTTTATTGTCTGCTGCTTGCATCTCAATGGCATAATCCCAAAAAACATAGTTACAATAGAAGATACTAAAAATCCACTTGTATTTTTAGCCTCCTAATTGAGAAGTGGTTTTCATATCCTTCTTTGTGGTTCTTTGCTTTATGTTGGTGTCATAATTAGTTTCTGATGGTGGACAGTAAATATCTGTGAAATGGTGTGGGCACTCCAGATAGAGCACAGAGCAGCAGGCAGGTTTCCGAGTGTCGTTTGAACAGTATTTATCTGTTTATCACATCTCAGCTGGTTTGCAAGAATTTTAGGTCCTGGAAGCTCTGGAAAGGTTTGAGTTAAAGAACATTTCTCACATGGTTCAACCTCACTGTCAGCTTTTCTGACAGAGATTTGTCAGGTTCACCAGAGGTTCACTGAAACCAGAAGCGGAACTACAAGCCACATTATGGGCTTTGCCTCAAGGGATTCTTTTTAACTGAAAAGGTGATACCAGTCAAAAGGGACCACAAACAGTAGCCTTGGAAAATTTGTGGCTAGCCAAAATGAGAAGAATTAGCAAAATTCTTTGATTGCTTGTGGACCTCACAAAGAAAATCCTAACAGGCTAGTGATGGTTTGAACTGCNAATCCTTACAAAATCTGTATTTCATGAGTGCAATTATTTTTAGGAACATTCTCAGAGTCATGGTGGATATTGCAAAATAAGCTAGTCAGGCAGCCAGTCTCCTAGAGTTAGAAAAAAATAGTATTACTGCAGAAAAGAGTCCTGAAAGTCAAAGGAGACTATATATAGAGAGCCACTCATAAAAATGGAAATGACTGGGCCTGTTTCATTATAATTAGTGAAAGTGAATGAATAGATTACAACATCACACCTTCATTAGAAGCTTCACAGAGAGCAGCTAGAAGATGTTTTCAATGTAGAGTAAATTTCATGGGTCCTACAAAAGCCAGGCTCTAAGTTGCATCTTTTTGTCACCATCTACAGGTGTGTTATATACTAACACATTCACATTTTCTTCAAATGCAGACAGCAGAATTGAAGAATAAGAACTGACAGTGAAGAGTGAAAAATGGGCTTGGGACAAGGGGGCTTCATAAATCAGCTCAGTCCAGCATGTCCTTAATGTCACACATTTAAATCCTTTGTACTCACCTGCAAAATAAAGCTGCTTTGTTTTTGTTTTTTTTTTATGATGCACTCGGGGGAACCTGTGTCTGACCCTCACCCCTCCAAGGATTTATCCATGGAGCTTCTCCAGGAAACAGACTAATAGGAAAAACAGAGCAATGATCCCTTTATTTTCCCCTCAGGATTCCTAGTTTAAGGAGTACAAAAGAAAACAAACAAGACATAAAACAAAACTAATGAAACAAGTTTATTGCCTCGTCCTCTGGGATGAACCTAGCTCCTGTTGCTGAGCAGTATCCTGCATCTGATGTCAGAACTGTGACTGCTGTGCTGGGGTTCACAACACTTCTGGAAAACTGCACAGCAGGACGTTTTGTGCACCATAGTGCTCAGGTTGCCAGGGCCCTGTTGTGGTGAGGAAGAGGAAAAGGACCTGAAGTAGGCAGTGAGAGGGAGAAAATGGCAGCAGATCCTTTACCCCTCCTCTTCTGGGATGACACACACCCATACCTATATGGTGGTTGAATATCTGGCATGGGAGGGTGAACACAACCAACTGAATATTGGCAGTGAGCCATGGGCAATGGAAGAGTAATCCCAGTAACATAAAAGCATTAAGAAATTGAATCATTTTCACATCTTAAAAGCAGATCTGCAACATATTTTTTATGCTCACTTCCCTTTCTCTTGAAACTATGGCTTTGCTGCTTTTTCTGTTGACTTTTGAGGCATAGGACAAGACTAATAGCACCACAGAAAAGAACAGAGACAATGAGAGTCTGGAGGCTCGGTGATAACACCTGGTAGTTCTTACCACAGTGCTCTGGTTAATATTTACCTGTGTTATAGGAACTATTTAAATACCCGTCGATGCCTTGCTCACAATTTTTGCATTCAGTAGCAGAGCATGGTAAATTTGATGCGGTTTAAGAGGTTTTCTGAAGACACAGGAACTACTTTTATATCAAGGTCAAACTCCTAGGAAAGCTTCTTCTCCGGTGCTTGTATTTTGGTTTTTTATTTGTCAGCTTGTTGAAAATGGCGGGTGTAAGCGGCTGCATGAAGTACTCCATGTTCATCTTCAACTTCTTATTTTGGGTAAGTTAGTGTTTAAGTTGTTATTAGTGATGCATGAAATGTATTCAACATTATCTGAATGCTGTAGTTGGAGGAATTGTAAAGGAAATAGAGCATAAGTGGAACCAGAGTATGATTCTAAATCAGACAGGGGAGAATATGTTTCACTTTTGCATTTCCCTTTGTCTCCTTCCTTCAAAACAGCTTTCCCTCTGCATTCAGAACAGCTATGACTCTATGCCCCTCATGTCAGGGGACATCACTCACTTCAGTCAGAAGATAACTGACCGTTCAGTTAAAATGCATTGGTCTCTTGCTTTTATTGTCTGCTGCTTGCATCTCAATGGCATAATCCCAAAAAACATAGTTACAATAGAAGATACTAAAAATCCACTTGTATTTTTAGCCTCCTAATTGAGAAGTGGTTTTCATATCCTTCTTTGTGGTTCTTTGCTTTATGTTGGTGTCATAATTAGTTTCTGATGGTGGACAGTAAATATCTGTGAAATGGTGTGGGCACTCCAGATAGAGCACAGAGCAGCAGGCAGGTTTCCGAGTGTCGTTTGAACAGTATTTATCTGTTTATCACATCTCAGCTGGTTTGCAAGAATTTTAGGTCCTGGAAGCTCTGGAAAGGTTTGAGTTAAAGAACATTTCTCACATGGTTCAACCTCACTGTCAGCTTTTCTGACAGAGATTTGTCAGGTTCACCAGAGGTTCACTGAAACCAGAAGCGGAACTACAAGCCACATTATGGGCTTTGCCTCAAGGGATTCTTTTTAACTGAAAAGGTGATACCAGTCAAAAGGGACCACAAACAGTAGCCTTGGAAAATTTGTGGCTAGCCAAAATGAGAAGAATTAGCAAAATTCTTTGATTGCTTGTGGACCTCACAAAGAAAATCCTAACAGGCTAGTGATGGTTTGAACTGCCTCCTCCCTCCTCTTCCTCCATCTCCAACAAGGCAGATTGAAGATATTTGACATCTGTGTTGAAATTTTTCTGCAATGATACTTAAAAGAACCCATAAGTTTCTGACTTGAATTCCTCAGGAATTTTTTCCTGTTCACATTCTTTATTTACTGTAAGCTAAAACACAGACTGGCATGAGAAAAGCTCCAAACTACTTCTGGAATTAACATGTGAATAATGCCCCATGCCTAAGCATCCAGGGATAGCATTGGTTTCCTAGGAAAAAAAAGAACACAGTATGCAATCCTGGGTGGGTCATGAAAGCTCAGGAAACAAGCAAGTGTGGGACAGACTTCCCCAAACCTAGCTTTTAAGCCAAAGGTGGGAAAGGCTGTGCCTTGTTCTGGGGAAGCATGTGCTGACGAGAACATTGGCTGTGCAGGTGACTGCATGGGTGGGACAGAGGAGGACAGGAATGCAGCATTAGTTGCCTATTTTAAAGGAAGGACAGACATGATGCAAACATCAGCGTGGCCTATGGAGGACAATGAAGCTGGATTCTTTGATTCACATTCCTGTCTCTAATTCCTAGAAATCATTACATTCCTGTAGTAAAGTACAAGGACCAGCAATATCTTTACAGCCACTGCTCCCACAGCTGCTCTCCCTGGGGCACAAGGCAGTTGCTGGCAAGCAGAACGTTACACTGATAGTGGGAGATGAAGGTGCCAATAACCTTAACTGCATAAGAGCAACGGCTGCACATTTACCTGACCTTGTTTCATTTTAAGCCCTTTGCAATCTCTCCGGGAGTGTTCTGTCTTAGGGGACTTTGAAATGGGATAGCTTGCTGATGGAGTTTTTCCTACCAGTTTGGTGAGAGCAAGCTGAGCATGAGCTTTTGAAGATGTGTGCTTTGGAGCTAGGTGCCTATATGGCACTTTTAATAGCCCATATGTTAATATTTAAGTCTGTTTTGTTTTTGCATTAAACCTGAAGATAGGTCAGATTTTTCTGCTTTCCCTTCTTCAGAGTTTGCAGGATATCCAGTCTCACCTGCTGCCCTCATTCTGTCAGCCTCTGCTACTTCCACATCATGCAAAAATGTAGATTTTTTGATATCTGATCCAGTTTGATACAACCTCATCAGTGACAGAACAATCTTTGACTACTTGTTGATGCCAGACTTGCAGATCTATCTACAACCTAAGTGGCCTCTTCCTAATACCTCACATCTGAACATCTCGATCCCTGAAAGCAGCAACACAAGCTTAGCAGGTGTTCTAAGCCACAGACCACATTCTTTATAGGACCTTCCTAGAACTATTAATTTCAGGCATTTCAAGGAAGTATTCCAGTCAGATGTCTTCCTAAACAGGATAACCTTGTAGAAAGCTCCTCCTGAGACCCTTAAACAGTGTACCCCAGTGGAGGGAATTCCCCACAGGTTGGTATTCCCATGTCTGAGAACTGCAGAGTTTTGATATACTGGTCCAGAGTCCTGGCAGGCTCACCTGAGGTGACACTGATTTAACCAGGCTGTATTTCTTCATCACAACAAGATTCTAGGAAGACCAATTAAATCTGAGGAACAACAGACCTGTTCCTGGTCAGTTGATGACACTGTGACAAGGTCACTGATTTGTGGACAAGGCAACACTGTGATAGTCATGTAGCTTTGGGAAAATGAGTGAGGACCTTTACAAGGAAGCTCTTGTTATTCCATTGGAAAACATTGGTTCATTAAAAATGGTGGGGTTTTTTTTTCTGAAATTAAGATTTTTTTAGTTGAAACTCTATTTTAAGAAAATGTAATAGTTAGGTGGGAGTAATCCAGCAAACTTGAGATGATCAGCTCTTTGGGAACAGACCATTTTGATTTGTTATTTCAAAACTTCTTGTTCTGTGTTCTTACTTAGATAAGAACTGTGTTCGTGTTATGAAAATGAA
>VYZU01056232.1:10670-64589 GCA_013401355.1 Ceyx cyanopectus | reverse complement strand
CTGAGGAATTCAAGTCAAAAGGGACCACAAACAGTAGCCTTGGAAAATTTGTGGCTAGCCAAAATGAGAAGAATTAGCAAAATTCTTTGATTGCTTGTGGACCTCACAAAGAAAATCCTAACAGGCTAGTGATGGTTTGAACTGCCTCCTCCCTCCTCTTCCTCCATCTCCAACAAGGCAGATTGAAGATATTTGACATCTGTGTTGAAATTTTTCTGCAATGATACTTAAAAGAACCCATAAGTTTCTGACTTGAATTCCTCAGGAATTTTTTCCTGTTCACATTCTTTATTTACTGTAAGCTAAAACACAGACTGGCATGAGAAAAGCTCCAAACTACTTCTGGAATTAACATGTGAATAATGCCCCATGCCTAAGCATCCAGGGATAGCATTGGTTTCCTAGGAAAAAAAAGAACACAGTATGCAATCCTGGGTGGGTCATGAAAGCTCAGGAAACAAGCAAGTGTGGGACAGACTTCCCCAAACCTAGCTTTTAAGCCAAAGGTGGGAAAGGCTGTGCCTTGTTCTGGGGAAGCATGTGCTGACGAGAACATTGGCTGTGCAGGTGACTGCATGGGTGGGACAGAGGAGGACAGGAATGCAGCATTAGTTGCCTATTTTAAAGGAAGGACAGACATGATGCAAACATCAGCGTGGCCTATGGAGGACAATGAAGCTGGATTCTTTGATTCACATTCCTGTCTCTAATTCCTAGAAATCATTACATTCCTGTAGTAAAGTACAAGGACCAGCAATATCTTTACAGCCACTGCTCCCACAGCTGCTCTCCCTGGGGCACAAGGCAGTTGCTGGCAAGCAGAACGTTACACTGATAGTGGGAGATGAAGGTGCCAATAACCTTAACTGCATAAGAGCAACGGCTGCACATTTACCTGACCTTGTTTCATTTTAAGCCCTTTGCAATCTCTCCGGGAGTGTTCTGTCTTAGGGGACTTTGAAATGGGATAGCTTGCTGATGGAGTTTTTCCTCCCAGTTTGGTGAGAGCAAGCTGAGCATGAGCTTTTGAAGATGTGTGCTTTGGAGCTAGGTGCCTATATGGCACTTTTAATAGCCCATATGTTAATATTTAAGTCTGTTTTGTTTTTGCATTAAACCTGAAGATAGGTCAGATTTTTCTGCTTTCCCTTCTTCAGAGTTTGCAGGATATCCAGTCTCACCTGCTGCCCTCATTCTGTCAGCCTCTGCTACTTCCACATCATGCAAAAATGTAGATTTTTTGATATCTGATCCAGTTTGATACAACCTCATCAGTGACAGAACAATCTTTGACTACTTGTTGATGCCAGACTTGCAGATCTATCTACAACCTAAGTGGCCTCTTCCTAATACCTCACATCTGAACATCTCGATCCCTGAAAGCAGCAACACAAGCTTAGCAGGTGTTCTAAGCCACAGACCACATTCTTTATAGGACCTTCCTAGAACTATTAATTTCAGGCATTTCAAGGAAGTATTCCAGTCAGATGTCTTCCTAAACAGGATAACCTTGTAGAAAGCTCCTCCTGAGACCCTTAAACAGTGTACCCCAGTGGAGGGAATTCCCCACAGGTTGGTATTCCCNTGAAATTAAGATTTTTTTAGTTGAAACTCTATTTTAAGAAAATGTAATAGTTAGGTGGGAGTAATCCAGCAAACTTGAGATGATCAGCTCTTTGGGAACAGACCATTTTGATTTGTTATTTCAAAACTTCTTGTTCTGTGTTCTTACTTAGATAAGAACTGTGTTCGTGTTATGAAAATGAACAGAAAAAAAACCATAAAGATTTTACTGAAACAAAGCATTTTTTTATCAGCCTAAATCAACTCTATTTTTATTATTACAGTATGTACACCTTATTAAGTTTTTGTATTTATAAATTATGTTTCTTTTTTGAATGGAGGAACTAAATATTGTAGCATTCCCATCTGATTGGCAAGTTCCTCTACATTCAGCTATATTCTACTACTGTGCCGTATTTTTATGGGAGGTCCTATGTAACAAATAAGGCAGTGGGCCAAATTCTGTCTGGATTTGTAGCAATAGTGGCTTCAGTGGAAATTTTCACATTATCAAGCCCATGTTGTCTGGTGCATAGCCACATGGCTCACACAGTGCTGCTGAACAAGACCCAAATAGAGAGTCATATGATACCATCAGTTTCTAGGCAGATTCAGTGGGATTCAGAAGGGTTCAGTGGGGAGTTCTAGTTAAATTTGATAACACAATATAGCTGTCATCAATTGTACAACTTTCCTTTTCATGTTTAAAATGTACTTATAGGAGCTTTCCTTCTAGCAGGAAAATGTGTGGTACTCATGTCTGAGAGCTGGCTCTGTTCCATATTAAATAATCTGCTAAAGTCGTTATGTTCTTTGATGCTGAATATCACATGAAACCTTCTGAGAGGAAAGTATTTTTTAAGAAAAACTATCTAAAACATATAAATATAGTTCTTTTAATTTTAAAAGGTTTGGAATAGTCCTAGGCTTCATGGGAAGCTCCTAACAACATTTCAAGGCAATTTATGACAGAGGTATTAATGACATACAGGAAGATAATTCTATATCTGACTAGTCTGTGGTGCTCACTGGTGTTTCCTACCAGTCATGTCAGTAGGCACAATCCTTACACCTGATTACCTGTCTCCAACACCTAATATCTAAATTTTGTGTAACAATAATCATGGGCAAGGTTAGGAAAAGAGTTCCTGGCCCATAGTGGAATGGTACCTCAATGATCAACGAAACAGGAGCACAACTAGTGATTAGGGAATGTGTCTGGACCTGGGATTCATCTGCCATGCCTTCAACATCTTCAACTGAGTCACCCTCATCTACCTTTCACATGTGCACCACTGACTATGGTTCCATTCTGTAAAAATGTACATAAATTAAAACTACAGACATTTTATAGGAGGAATATTCTAAGGATTGGAGGTCACCAGATGCTCTCTCAACAGAAAGAGGAGAAAGGCTTTACTTAGAACTTTTCCTGTTAGTTTTACTGTAGAGAATATGTCTCTAGATATGAGTCCTGAGTAATTCTAGAAACAACATTTATACAAACATCCCTTATTAAATCTCATGTGTTTTCATTATACAAGAAACAATCTTCTTTACAGCCATGTTATATACATACAACTGCAATTTATATTCCTCTTTCTCATCCGACAGAATTTCTCTGTGCTTCCCAACCACATGTATAAATCATCAAGGAAATGCAGAGTGCTCTGAGGTAGAAACATCAGGGATTTGATACATAACTCAAGATTTAACTACTCTTATGAAGTTTCCTGGATATGAATCTATATTCTATATCCAGCAATTCATGTTTCATTCACTATGCCAAACAAATGATTTCAGAATTTTGGCCAGCATCTGGTGCAATTTGGATGCTGAACAATAATCTAAAATTGCTGATCTTTCTAAATATTCTTTATTTTCTCCTTCAGGTGTGTGGTTCCATTATTATGGGAGTGTCTATATGGATACGTGTAAGCAAAGATGTTCAGCAGGTAAATGCAGGAAGTCATACCAGAACCATGTAAAAGTGGGAGCTACTGTATGCACTGTAATTTCCCATCTTCATTTCTACAGATTTGTTGCTTTTTTGTTGAGGTGGTTTGTGTGGGTAAGATTAATGCGTTTTACGATGTTTAAATTATATGGTGCAGGCTGTCAGAGAAAGTGATTGATGTAAGCAAAACCATGACTATGAGAAGGGGTTTCTAGTGTTATTAACAGAGGTTCTTGAGGATGCACACTGATTTCTGTGGGAAGACACGTGACTCTCTCTCCTCAAATGAAAACCAGCGATGGTTTTGTTATTGATTTCAGTGTTAGATAGAATAAGGAGGAGTCATATGGCTCCTAGACCTTTCAATATCTTTCCCTATTAGAACAGCATAGTCATACATATTCCTAAGGTTACTTCCATATGTTGTAGGAAACATTTTTACCTTTCTCATTATCTTCAATAATACAGCTGTTGTTTCCCCTGTAACTGCAACTTTGAAAGGGAACAAGGGTTTTTCCCTTCTATTATCAGTGGCTCCTTAGAAACACCTTATATTTTTTCCCCATATTTATATAGGAAGAGTTTTAGAGACCCCAAAATCTTTGCTTGGCAATAAAATGTCCTAACACTTCTCGTGGAGTGGAGCAGAAAGTCCTTCTAGAAGGAAGGAAGAAGAAAATCTCCTTCTGGATTTTATCTGAGTTATTAAATTACTTCAGACTTTTTTCAGTCCCTTTCTGCAAAGCTAGGGAAAATAAAATTTTGAGGAGCCCTTGATCTTGCAGAAATGCAGCAGAAGTTTGTCCTGTTGATCCAAAGGCCCTTTGGCCCTGTGGGCCCTGCCAACCTTTTGCCAAGTGTGCTTCCAGTGTACGCTGGCCTCTGACTCATAGCCTTTTTCCTGCCACCTTTGTCAGAAGCTGATTTCACAGTTTGCAAATACTTCTCTTAAATCCTGTGCAGTCTTTGTATGTTGGTGCTTTGCTACACTAACAGGAGGAACAATCTGACTCTAAGTTTTAAACAGTATATTTCTTCTTGTGAGTTTGGGGCATAGCAATGTAAATGAAATTGAAAATTTCATTTTCATACCTCCATTTTCCAGAAAGACTTCCTGGCCAGGGAAGTGAAAAAATGGCCAGGTGTGACATGGAAGCATTTTCTTTCAGCTTTTGGGTTAAGTCCTTAGTATAGATTAAGTTGCAAATCCTCAGAACACTCCTCTGCTGCTCTACCACAGTCCATCAGTTAAGAACAATAATTTTTGTCAGTATTTTCCCATCTGGAAATAAAAAGATGGTGAAGATAAGAGAGAGCTTTATATATTTCCTGCCAATTTGCTGACGACACTGTGGGCGTTAGCCAGTCCCAGATGTCTCATGTCTGGCTGAGGATGGATGCAACAGAGCTCAGTTCATGATGACACTGTGCCATGGGGTAAATTAGGTCATGGTGAGAGCTCTGTCATTCTCTGCTGTGGAAGAGGAAGGATGACAACTTTCCCTCCTTTATCACCATATAACAAGAAGCTAAAATTGCCATACTTGCTAATTAACCATCTCCAATGGAGCTTGGAAAACCATAATCTTAGTCTTTGAAAGATTTACTGTCAGAAAAGCTTCCTTAAGTGTGTCCCAAACCAGTTTCCCGAAGTGACACTTAGTACTCCCCAAAAACTGTGAATTAAGATTAGAGACCAAAATTGAAAGCATTTTCTCACATTTTTGCCTCTAGGCAGGCAAAGTTCCCATTCAAAGCCAATGTATGTTTCGCCTGAGTAATAATTGAACAGACCATAAGGATTTGGCTGTAGATGAATAGAGCTTTCTAAGAATAAATAACAGGATGTTCAGTCCAACTTGGAAGTAGAAAGAACAACACATTCTTCAAATTATACTTGTCTATATACCTTTGCAATTTCCATCAGAAGATAAATGTGACAACTTCCAGACATTTTTGCTAATTTTGGCACCAGCCACACTGGAAAATATTCTTTGAACATTTTTCTCTGTTTTGGCCTTTGGCCTTAGTCAGTCCTGTGGGGACTGAATAATTTGATATTTAATAATATTGAGGTATATGAATTGTTTAGTCGAATGTCCCACACATCAAAATACAATTGTTGTCTTGAGGATAATATTAGACATCATGCTTAAAAAAAAAAAAAAAGAAAAAAAAAAAAAGAAAANAAAAAGAAAAAAAAAGAAAGAAATAGAAAGCTGTTTTGGAAAATATTTCTAACTATTTCTCCATTATATCCAGCATTGCTTTGAGAAGTTTTCTCTCAGGAAGAGAGAAAAACTAGAAGAGTCTTCTAATGACAAACAGAGGTTTTGTTTCTTTAACATTTGGTTAATGTAGGAGAGATTTTTAGATAATAGATTTTGCTACTTCCAGTAAAAAGCAACAATTCATCAACTGAAAAACTAAATGAAAGCCACTTTAAAGACAAGAGATCTTAATTTACTCTGCAAAGTTGTCTTTCATCTTGTACAGAGACAAAGGCTGTGGAAAGTTGGGTTCTATGGAGCTACCCAACAAAATATTTAAGAAGGGGACATTAGAGTTTTGTTTATTCATGGATCAGATTTTTTCCATAGTTGTCAATCGATGTATTTAGTAGTTATGAAGTAATTATCTTGTTTTGGAGGGATACAGATTTTTTAGGAGGAGCTTCTTGTAACTGAAAGTCTTTTTACCCTCTCTTTTCAGGAGTTGGAGATAAACAGCAGCCTGTTTGCAGGGGTTGACCTGCTGATAGCCGTGGGCTCCATCATTATGGTCCTTGGTTTTCTGGGGTGCTGTGGTGCCATAAAGGAAAGCAAGTGCATGCTGATGTTGGTAGGAAAGAAAAACATTTGTGTACCTTTAACAGCTTCATTTGATGGATAAACTCCTTGCAAGTAGCACCAAATGAGGGTGGGGGCTGTGTCTGTTCTGTTTAATGGAATGTTTCATTAAGCTTTCATTGCTTACCCTGTGTTTGGGCTGCTTCTGAATTCTAGAGCTGAAAAAAATGATGAATGGTCTCATCAACAAGAAGACAGGGTCCAGAGACCATGCCCAACACCTCTCACCTGCACAGTGCCCATCATGCCCCTGCCCTGGTGTGCACCTTGTTCTGATCACTAGCTGAGCACACTGTCTCGAGCACCCCCTTATTGCCAAAGAAGGAATAACCAGAGCAGCTCTGACTGGAACTTAGTTCATTCTACCCACATGGTTATTT
The DNA here is from genome assembly GCA_013401355.1 of Ceyx cyanopectus. NCBI lineage: Eukaryota > Metazoa > Chordata > Aves > Coraciiformes > Alcedinidae > Ceyx > Ceyx cyanopectus. The sequence continues at coordinate 57,840 of VYZU01056232.1, read as the reverse complement.
AAGCACATGAAAGCTTAACATTTGCTTAGAAGAAATTACATCATCTTGGTCAAAAGTACTATAGTTTTATCCCTCTTTTGTTTTCTTCCTAGTTTTTTATCGGTCTGCTTCTGATCCTGATCCTTCAGGTCACGGGAGGTATTTTAGGAGCAGTGTACAGATCTCAGGTACACTATTATTCTGCATTTTCTTTGATGTTTTCCCAGAGTTTTCTTTCTGCCCTAAAAACTAATACTATATTTGGACTTGCAGATTGAAACATCCCTTAACAAGACTCTCCAGGAGAGTGTGGCTTCATTGAAAAGCTCTACAGAAGAATCCAAAGCATTTCAAGAGAAGTTCCAGAAGTTTGAGCAAATGGTAATTCAAATGTGACAAAGGGCAGAGGTGTTGCTATCTGTTCCATCTTTAGCATTTTTCAGTGCTTCATTTATGGCTATTCTGCCATAGATTTGAATTTCAGTATGAGGAAGGGTCTGACTTGAAAGCAACTGAAAACACTACACAAGGGGCTCCTGCTCTCTTGATATGACATGGACTTTCTGTGATCATTTCTTAGTAGCATGGTGTTTATAAGAGCAATGAAGCAAGGGCACACAAGATGTGAGACTGACAGCCAAGCTCTTTCATGAGAAGGCTGCCTGCTCTTCTGTTACAGCTTTGTCTTCAGAACGGACATTGCTCCCTTACTGTATCCAGCTAAGAACTATCCAGTACAATTAGGCCAAGGTTGTCCAGGGGTAAGGAAAACTTCAGGAGTGATTTAATTTGAAATATGCAGGTCACTCAATGCCATGCTTTATCGTGTAAGGAGGAGGTAGAAAATATGATAAAAGGTAGGTTTGTTTTCACTGTGATTATACCTATCCTGGGTTCCCCCTCTTGCAGCACCCCAGAAGGTGGACAGTTTGTGCCAGCTTGCTCCTGGGTATTGCACAGAAAATACCTGTGAATATCACTGATACCATTAATGATGTAGACCCCTGCCCCTTGAATTAGTGTCTTTGCCTATAAATTGACAGAGTGCCTGCTGTAATTTTGGGGTTAGTCCCTAGTGGGTGATGACTTTGATGGACAGGCATAATGAATTCCTATATATTTAAAGGATGCTGATGTGAAAGAGGGAAGCAAGAAACAATATTTGGGTGGCTTCTATTACTTCCACTTCTTCCCCATTCCATCTCCAGCCCTGTCCTTGGCTTCTGAGCTAGCTTATTTCTTCTGATATAATAAGCAGCTCCCTGGAGAGGTGATTGAAGAGTAAGCAAAATGAAAAATCCCATAATTACTGTATTAATTTTTAAATAGACCAGGATTGCTTTATTATGTCCCACGGCCTTTGCTTTTATACAAAATTATGTGAACATTTCCAGCTGCTTTTTAAAAGAGGGAGGACCTCAAACCCAAGTCTGCACCCCTGAGCTTTAGTGGCTTGAATAAAGTGGAACATGAAGTGAAACTGCACCTGGCTTAGGTTTCACAAACCCCATATGAAGCCCTGGCCTCCTCAGTCCATTTCTATATTTAAAAAGCTAACCATCATTCAAGGTGGTTATTTTTCTAGACTTCAGTGTTATGTGCCTGGGTTTTACATTTGCAGCCTGGCTTTTCAAGATGTGAAATACTCAGCATTGTTCCATGTTCCAGTTCAATTCTGGCACTGCCAGTTACTTGCTTTACAGTATGTTAATGTTTTTTGAGCACTGCAACTGAGGTCTTTTTTCCTTTTTTATTTAATTTTTTTTTTATACTTGTGTGCTTACATTCTTATAACTAGTATGAAAATGTAAAGGGTGTTTGAGACATACCAGTTTGGGACAACTTCCACATGGGAAAAGATGAAAGGGAAGTTCTCTTTTGTTGTTCCTCTGTTCCCTCACCTCTGCAAATCACCACATTACCCCTCATGTCCCCATTTCCTTCTTTCTTACAGAACCAGTGTTGTGGTTTGCTGAATGGACCTGCAGACTGGGGAAATAATTTCAATAATTTTGGTAAAACAATCTGTCGGTGTGACATAGAGAACTCATCAGAAGAACCCTGCATCTATTACAAAGACAGATATGTTTATAAAACGGTAAGAAAAATGAAATGTTCCCCTCTTCTTCCCAAAAAGTGGCTTTAACCCAAGGTTGGTTTTGGTAACTGGCATAGGCAGCAGTTCTGTGTCTTTCCAAAATGGCAAAGTTCTGCCATCCCACACATGGGATGCCTCTTTTTCAGCCTCAGCAGTCTGCGTGGTTACTGTAGGAGAAAACCACTATGGCTTTGAGGTCAGGGTATGGCTCTGGGTCAGAGCAGCATGACAGCTACCCTTTGGCACTATTCCTCCCTCAGAAGGTTATGTTCTGAACCAGGTGCATTCTGGTGGTAGACATGCTGACTCAGAAGCTTTCCAAGGGCCAAGGGATATTGAAAAAGGAACACATTAAATTCAAGACCATTGGGGTTTGTAGTTCTTTGGTAAAAAAACTCCACACTCATTTTGCAGGATCTGCTGGATCTTTACATGTTGCAGGTTTCAGGGCAGCCTACTCAAAGTGTAATTTCCTACAACTGCAGCCTGTTGAAAAGCTTGAGGCAGTTATTATAGTACTAACACAAAAATGTCTGGTGACAGGTAACAAAACATACTTAAAAATTGATAGGTGGGCAGCAGTAATCTCAAGTAATTAATTTCAATATATATCTGTCTTCTTATATGGAAATTTGGACTCAATGTATGTAGACAAAAATACAGAAAAAAAAAAAAAGTCTCCTTCTCTAGAGACTTTCAAAACCCACCTGGATATGTTCCTGTATGGCCAGCCCTGGGTGGGTGGAAAATAGAACAAAATAACAGAATGTTTAGAATGCTGGTGGTACAAAATTTGGCAATCTGCACCTAACACAAATCAGATTTTAGTAAATGTCCATTCAGGTTGTATACTTTTCTAAATGCACAGCTTCTTAGCCAGGTCCTGCCTGAGCACTAATTTCCTCCCTCTGTAGTCCCACAGAAGCAAATAGCATTTAAAAGCAAGGGAACATTCTGGTTAAGTAAAGGATGCCAGAACCCAATCTGGAAATAAGATGTATACAAAGAGGCTGTTTTGGCCACATTTTAATGTCTTTTTGGCCTGAGGCAAACCCTCAAAGGACATATGAGAAGCCATCAGTGAAATGACTGCAGGTGCAAGATATCACTCACATGAACACACAGATTTCATGGTGGTGTTAGATGTTAGTGAAGACATTCAACTCCTGTAATCCGGGAAAGAAGATTTGAAATTCAGGGCAGTTCTGAGTCAGCTTAAAGGAGAAGTTTATTAGAAGGACTAGAAGGAGAAGACCCATGTGTTATTGTGAGGGAGGAAATATGGTGAAGGAATATAACTATATTTGGGGAGAAGGCAGTTGTAGTGTTGGAACAGTACTGTAGTTTTGATGGATTTAAGCCATACTTGGCTTTCCCTACAGTTTGCAAAAGGAGTATTGTCAATGCCTGGAGAAGATGTAATCATTATAAGAACAGATGTATGCATTTATTAAAAAGGAGAGTAGCTCTGCATAGAACTTCAGATATGATCACTCTCTTCCTCCCAGCCCCAGACCAATAAACATTTGTCAAAATTAAGTTTTAGCTGTTTTGGGTTTTTTTTTTAAATCCAAATATTTTTAGTTGAGGCTGATTCTAATAATAAGCTTTGAAGTTTCAAATCCAAAGATCAGATTAGTGGGAAACTGAAGTTCTCTTTCAGATCTGGTCATGGCTGCATCAGCTCTTTCCTAGCCACGAATTATTATCAAGTGAAAGTAAGAACAAATGCTTCTTCTCTTGTCAACTGAAAATCATGCAAACATTAGGCATTGCAGCTACATCTGTCTTCGATTGAAACTGTACCCTTTTATAGTCAGCAACTAAATTCATCTTCATATTTAGGAAGACAAAGGCTAGATACCTTTCTCAGAGAACAAGGTATGTATAGCTGTATTGCCTGTGTCAACAACAAGCCAGAGAAAATTCAAATAGCCCTTCTTTAATGAACAGAGAAAGACATAATGCTTGAGAGGAGCTATTTTAGAGGATACATTCCTAATAACCTTAGGATAATGGTACTTACCTGTAATTAATAATTTTGTCTTATTTTTCAGCCTTGTGGAGAGGTGATTAGCAAATACCTTAAAGACCATCTGCTCATAATTATGGGCATTGCCTTCGGACTCGCCGTTATTGAGGTACCAGTACACACCATTAATATAATTAGTAGCTGAAAATCAATATGTTCCACTTTAGAAATACTCTGGAAGTGGGATTAAAACACCTGGATTGCTCGATTAATAGACAGGGGAAAACCACCTCTCACCTTAGCTTTAATCTTACTGTTATTTCATATAAACAGTATGTGGCCATCAAGCTGTGAACTTCAAGGGGGACCAGACCACCCTGCTGCCTATAGAAGTGTATTACATGGGACTTTCTCTGCAAAGATTTGGCAGTCCTGGGGCCAGGCAGTGATTTGACAGCAAGGGGTGCATGGACACCCAGCCCCAGGAAGACATGAGGCATAATAGCTGGTCTTTTCTACTTCTGCCACCATTTAGTTGAGGAAAATTCATCTCATAAGAAAACATAGTGCCTAAACTGCATATTCTTATCACAGAGAAATTATGGTACAAAATTATTATTCTGAGGCATAATTTAGCCATCAAGATAATGCATTCATGTGCCTGAGTGCACACCTGTGCTGCTCCACTGATTCCTGTGTGTAAAAAAAAGCAGTGTATGTGAGTTCTTTATTTTAAGTGCTTCATCATATGCTGAAGAATAACATGCAAAATTTTCTCTGAAGAGAGGAGGAAAACCAGTGAGGTTATCCAGTCAGCTACTTGATGAATGATAGGCTTTGATTAGGGGAAAAATGACAAAGAAATGGGGGATTTCATCATATTGCTTTCTTTGGTCATTTTTTTTCTTTTCCCTATTCCTCTGTGGTTTCCATCCTCCCCTGCCCCCACCAATGGAGGAGAATGTTTGAGGGGAAAGCAGAAATGACGAAGATTGTTGTGCAGAGTTCAGTCTGTTATTCCAAGCAAAAACTTCTCAGCATCATTGGCAGAGGATTGCTCCTCGTGGTAGAAGAGTGGGCAAGAGCCCCAGCTCAAAAATACATTTCCAGGAAAATAATAGTAAGCAGGGAAGAGTTACACAGCTGCAGCACTGGAGGAAGACAGGCCACTAACTTCTTACTTGGCACAGGCTTCATGTTATTTAAGGGCTGTATGTGGGGGGTCAGGTCTCACCTCTATGTAGACTTTGGGAGGAAATAAACGAAACACACCAATATTAAAAGGCCTTTTAAAATATAATAGAAGTGTAAAATTGCATCTGTATCCCAAAGGTAAGTTATAAGTCACTTTGCTCTAGTTACTGCAGTTACATGAGTTGTAGCCTTTAGTTCATTGGCCACCTTTCTTCCCTGCTCTCCAGTTGGCATTTTCTGTGGCGGCTCCCTCTCCTGATCATAGAAAGATTAGAAAACAACACGAATAAACAATAAGAGCCTCAGCTGGTACAAATTGTCAGCTGGCAATTTACACTTTATAAACATTTAGCCTTTCCAAAGATATTAACATATTTTGACTTCTTAAGTAATTGTAAATCAAAAGTCACATTCTTAGCCATCTCTCCGCTTTGGAAAACCCCAGATGAAAAAGAAGTGGTCAAAGAAAAGTGCTCTTCCCTAACATTCACCCCTCTGCCTACTCCATTGTACCACTTGTGGGATGTTAATGGTTTCAGCTCACCCTATTAGTGGAAATGATATGGTGAAGAAGGGCTCATTTTCACTTCAGTGCAAGTAAAATGCGGGCATGGTATGTCAGGGAAGCCCTGTCATCTTATTCCAGCTGTGAATCCATCCACTTGTCTTAGCTGTGCCCTCCATTCTGTGTGCTCTCAGCTGTCTCTTCCTTAAATAAATGCAGCATCCTGGTGTTCATGGCTTCATAAGTGTTAATTGGATGCTTTCTGCTTTTGTGAGACACCTTCACAGACTGGTTAATTTTAAATCCAAAAGGAAGCTTTCTGATCTTCTGATCTTGCCAGTTGTCTGTCACATGCTGTGGAATTTCACTCAGTAATTCCCACTACAGAAGGTGACCTGACTGAATTTCATATTTCAAGCAACAGCTTCTTCAGAGGATTCAGTGTTTCTATCCCAAATCTATTACTGCTGAATAGAAAATATTTGCTGCATGATTGTTTGTCACTCAGAACAGTGGGATATGTGCATAGATGTATGCCTGTATACAAATACACATCTATGCCTTTACACATGTTTACATTAAAGACAGTGACAGCAGAAGAGAGATTTCAAAGAGAAACAACCCTTAGAATACACAAGGAACTCAAAGTTCCTCCAACTTTCTTAGAAAATAAAAGATTGAATTTTTGTCCAAATATCTTGAACTTCTCACTATTTGCTGTTCCACTGCAGCTCACAACTGCATTTTAACCTTCCTGAGTTACAGGTTTCTCAGCAACACAGGCAATCCATCTTTAAAACAAATGAAGGTTTCCCATCATATCTGCACTTACCTGTAGTACATACTGATTTCATTAAAATGGCTGTATTCTAGAGTCATGTTCTTTAAGAATTACATTGGATAAGATCTTCTGCATAGCAGATTTAGCCTGCTTGTAAATCCAAGACATTTGCAAACAAAATGTTCCCACTGTGTATCAGTTGTATCCTGGGATTTCCAGGACTGCCAAGTAATACCAGAAATGTCTTTGCTTTCCAGATTGTTGGTTTGGGGTTTTCTATGAGTCTCTACTGCCAGATCCAGAGAAAATGAAACCGTGGAAGTGTCAGAACAATGTCACCAGCCAAATCAAAACCTTTGTAGATAGAAGGATATTTGGCTTGGCACCTTCTGATAAATATACGCATGTCCCAGGCAGCTGTTCTGATGAAAATGGCAGCACATGGATGCTTCACAATTTACAAATGACCTCCTTATACTTGTGAAGATTTAATGATGTGAATGTGAAATTTTATTTGCAATAAACATCTTTGTTATGTTTCTGAGGAGTTTATTTTGTCTGAAGACAACATTTTAGTCATGTTGAGATTCTGAGTGTGTCCACATTGGACTCACTGTAAACAGCTGCAAGGGACCTTCCAGTGACTGTCTGGTCCAAGCAATCACATGCCCCCAGGCAGCTTTGCTTATGGGGCTGGGTGTTTTCAATGAGAGTGTCACAGGTCATTTTGACACACAGTTTGGTATGTACATACTGTCAGGTGTTTGTTATTTGTGAGAAGTACATGGACTAACTTTCATCCAAATAGAAAAGCCACATTTCCCTTCAGGGACATTTAAATCAACATCCTGGAAGCTGAGGTGGTCACTCTCAGGCACAAATGATGCTTAGATTGCATATGACAGTTGGATTTAGTGGCACATGTTTTGCAAATATGCACCGAGGGTGAAATCCAAGCCCCTCTGGAGGTAAGATATGCATAGAAGTCAGGTGGGTGAAACTTCACTCAGAGTGGCTAAGATGAGCAGTGGCCTCCCCAGCAGCTGGTGAGACAGCAGAAGCAATATAAAGCATATGTGCCTTTGGGCTGAACAGTGTTTGAAAGTGTTGGGGGCCTGAGGCACTGGCAGCCCTGTCTCTGCTCTACACACCCATGATTTAGGACTCCATGAGAGTCCTCTGGGGCCATCAGCCCCCAGCCCAGCAATGCTGCAGCAGGGCCAGTCTCCAGCTCCCCACAGCCCTGATTTGCTTGGACATGTGGCCTCATCAAGCTGGGTCCACCCACAAGCCCATATCATGGCCTGGACTCAGCCCATGCCCAGGGAGATGTCTGATGCCCAGGGATGGGGTTTCCCCAGTGGCTCTCAGCTGTCCTGCCCCTGGCTAGGGTGGTGGGACAGGCCCTGGCTTCTAGGCCCTACCTTGCCACCCCAGGGGATTCCCTGTGGTCCCAGACCCCAGAGACCTGCTGCCTCAGGCAGTCCCCTGACAGAAAATAGATGGTATCAGGGACCATATTTATTAGGGGTATGAATATACCTAACAATGCCCATAAGGATCTGCTGAGGTTTTCCCCAGCATGCCAGTGTCCTCAGTGCTGTGTGCTGGGGTCTAGCTGTTTTCACCAGTCCTGCTGGGCCTCCATTTTCATCTTTAGAAGCAACTTTAAACACCTTCAGACAACTGCTCTTAAGAGAAAACCACATACTCTTCTACTTTAAGATCCCTCAAGTGGCCATGACTGTCTCAGAGCACTGCTCCTATCTTGACAGAGCCATACAACTGTCGATGGCAAATGTATTGAAAACTTTTCTTGAGCAGAGACCTTTGCCCATGAAAAATACATTCAGGGGTAAAGTTTCTGCCCTGTCTCCCACCCTTTCCCTAGCACTCAGATCATTAGGCCAAGCAGTGCTTTCAAAAATGTGTGTGTCTCTCAGGAAAGTCATCTAGCTACCAGAAAGTTTTGGCACTTGCCCTTCCCTCTGCTCAGAAACTGTGCCAGGAGAATTCAAACTTTGTTGGATCACAGAAAAAGCATGACTCTGTAAGCCAGCCATACTCACTGGAAGGAGAAACACTGGCTTCTAATTCCTCCTCCTCCTCAGACTGGTGGTTGTTTGTTTTGTTGTTGTTTTTTTTCTGTACATGTCTAATCCTTTGAAATCCTGGGAGCTGAGCCTGAATCACTCAGATCATGGGACAGCAGATGGACTCTTGGATTATCACTGTGGAAAAAAAAATGGGACTATAAGGGCAAGACACAGAGAGAATTACGTCTTCTTCTTCCTCCTCCCCTTTGCCATGAGTAGGAATGTTTTCGAACAAAGAAGCAGAGGGTGTCCCATAGAGAGAGGGCTTAGAGCTGTAGATGTCTAATGGATGGACATGAAGGGGTACTTCTTCTTGATGCCAGAAGTAGTTAGCTTCAGGCTGTAAACTTGAGTATTCCTTCTATGGATCTGTGGTAGTGTATGCTGGCTTGGACACCAGTCTAGACCTGTATGCTACTCTGGAGGAGACAGATGTATAAAAGCAATACCTCTAAATTTTTATTGTCTACAGCCTACTTTGGATACAGACCTCAAAATATCCTTCTATTGCATCAAACTAATGATGTATGATAGATTAGACTTTTTGTTTAAACTGTGGTGCCATTAAAATCAACAGAAAAATGTGTCTTCGGTGAGGAACTTTGTTTTGACACAACAGTTTCATCTGGGCTAAGGTGAATAGTTCCTCTGTTTATTTAGGCAATTTGTCTTTATTTCCTAAAACTCTAAGGAATAAAACTGAAGTACTATGATTACATGTTATCATGACTCTTTAAATGGGATTGAATCAGAGTAATTCATAATATTATCAACTTGCTGCTGAAGTGGGTTTGCCTCTAAAACATGTCTGTTGTTTTTGATGCTGCAAACATTTATTTGTAATGTTCTGTAGCCTGCTGAAGTTTTCTCCTCCATTTTTTCAATGTAAAGAGTGAAATACTAACCATAAACCAGAAAAATCTGTCTGGATGGGTTTCATCTGGCCTCATGCAAAACTCTACAGAGCAGAAATTCATATCATAGAATCACAGAAAGGTTTGGGTTGGAAGTAACCTATAAAGATCACCTAGTTCACACCCCCTGCCACATGTGAGCTACCTGTTTGAACTCCTTTTATAAACTATTAAGATAAATTAGCACATCTAATTCTAAGAGGTCTGAAGAGGTTACGTGAGTCATTTGTGTTGCAGGTGGGTGAAGCTGGAGTGAATGAATCTCACCCTACCATACTGAACCTGTTAAAACACCGGTCGGTCAGGAAAGAGCAGTAGAATAATATTCCTTGTAAGTGCATTGGTTATTCATTGATTAATTCACCTTTTCTCAGTCATAGAATCATAGAATTGTCAGGGTTGGAAGGGACCTTAAAGATCATCCAGTTCCCACCCTCTACCAATGGCAGGGACACCTCCCACTAGAGCAGGTTGCTCAGAGCCCCATCCAGCTTGATCTTCAAAATTTCCAAGGATGGGGCTTTTACCACCTCTCTGGGAAACCTGTTCCAGTGTCTCACCACCCTCATGGTGAAGAAATTCTTCCTCAAGTCTAATCTGAATCGATCCATCTCTAGTTTTAATCCATGAGATTCCAATACCATTCCTTCATGAAGTCCTCTTGGTATTCTTATCAGATAACTTTTTGAGTTAGCAATTGACTCAAAATAACAATGGGACATTTTTCTGAGCCCACATCCACTTTTTCATCATAGTATTTGGAATTGCTACAATGGAATTTGACAATAAATCTTTGATAGAACAATAAAACCATAAGGGTTTTCTTCTGTGGGGTGTTGGGGAAGGTTGGTTTTGGTTTTTTTTCACAACAATCTCATCCAAGGTCATGTTCCTCTCAATGTTACCCAATAAAATCAAGCATACAGAGGAAAGACATATGGCCAAGATCTTAGTGCTTTGGAATAGCAAAGGGAGAAAAGGCATTTATCATTATAATCTTAAATAGTATAAGAAAACAGTTGAAGAGACTAGTTGAAAAGAGTTGAATGTGTCCCTGACTTTGCTGGGGGAGCTGAATCCCAACTTAAACCCAAGTCTGTTTAACACAAACTGGTGATTTATCATGTCAAAGCCAAACAAGTATTTAATGGCAACAGATAAGATGTTGCATCTGGGTCAAACGATCTCCAAAAAATGATTTGTTGCATCATTTAAAGGATTTCAGGGGAACATGTTGTTCTCAGAAGGAATTGAGTTTGGGGGGAAAATACAGCACGAACAGAAAAATAGAGAAGTTATAGTTTATGGTAAAATATGAGTCAGTAAAGCAGCGTCAGAAATGCCATAAACAATGAAAAGAGCATTAATAGGTCTGTTATTGGAAACAAAAAACAATGAAGAAAGATACAGAGGCACATGGACAAACAAAAAATAAATTTGCAAGACAGGACAGGTTAATTTAAAATAGAAGAATAAATATACTGGGTTTATCAAGATATTGGGGATTGCCACACTCAGCTCACTGTAAGGGGGATTTGGCCTCAGTCCACCTTTGTGTCCTGGCTGTCTTGTTGAAAGCCAGTTCAACCTGTTCATCATGAAACATCAAATCTGCCCCAAATTTAGCTGCCAGGACCCCTAAAAAGTGAATGACACAGCTGGGGCTTATCAAAGCAGAGCTATTAGCCAAAGGGTACCCCAAGAGACAGCTCTGCTAGTTGTACAGCCCCTGGGGATGCCTGGTGAATGAGCTTGAGGAGCTGGAACCACTGGTTTTTCCTCTGGGAACAACACAGGTCACTGCAGATCTGTGCCAAGTATGTTTAGAGACATGATTAAGTGAGGCAGGGCACTTTATTTTTAAAGTAAGATGGAGAATTATCCATTTAAAATCTAAAATAAGATTCAAACCACAATAAAAGACAGTTCTCTTGCTGTAAGACCTGTCCTGACTGCTTAGTCAAAGGGTTTCTGGTGTGGCAGAAACTCAGCTGATTTAGTTTGGATTCAGCCTTCCTCAACTGAAGGGATATTTGACTTTGGGATGTTTGGGTCAGCCAGCTATAGAGCAAACACTTCATGTTTCTCTAGTCCAGAACCAAAACCTACCCCTGCAAGGTTGAAGGAAGTGGAAGCTGCCTGGATGCTGCCAGTGGGGAGCCAGAATCCAGGGAAATGTTACATTAGGACTTCTATCAGGAACCAAAGGGAGGCTTGGATCTCTTCTGGCTTTATCCATGGCAACTTGACTATTCTTGATAATTATATATCAAGAAAATGGGCAGATTTTCTCCCCACCCCTGTCAATAGCAATATTCTCATCCTTTCACCGAAGGGCTCTCTTTTTGTGCAGTGGTTTGGATTAAATTGCTTTTTGTTCTTTTCAAGTCTTTCTTTTTTGAACTGAAAGTTGACCCTCAGTGTGTTTTGCAAAATGCTGAGCCTGCTTGGTTTTCTTGGGGAGGTAGAGGGGTGATGTCATTCACCACTTGATAGAGTTGAATCTTTTATCTATCTGAACTTGGACACTAGGGAGGAATGGGAAAATCATACCTCTCCCTTTCTGTCTCAAATCCACTAACAAATTCTTTCTCCACGTAGAGGATAACAAGTCTCCACAGCAATATCCCCTTACCCTGAGATTTTATAAAATTTGCTTGAGCAGTCCAGAATTCTTTAAAAGACAGGAACCAGAGATGTGGAAAAGACATGAAAAAATAAGAGGCAAGAGAGGTCCTTGGGCAGTAAGAGGGATAAGAGACATATAATATTCTTCCTTCCTAATCTGTGAGGGGCTCAAATTCAGCTAGTAGAATTCATCAGAGAGACTCCAGTTTCTTTGTCTACATTAACCAGTGCAAGATTGGAAAACACCATTGAGTCATTTTTTTTTTACTGAAAACGGAACTAAACTGCTAATGGACTTGCACACACAAGGCTATGGAAGAAAGTGGTAAAAAATACCAGGCACTGAATGTGTGTTCTCAGACAGTTTCATAAAACAATCTCAAGACATTTCAGTGAACCAGCTCTTTACTCTGAAAGTCTGTGATCTTGCTAATGTAAGAAGGTTAATTAGCAGAGTGGGTTCCAGGGGTTGTATTTAAAGGTCTGAAGTGTCAGTGGCTTCACATCTGCTATTAAATGACCATAACATGTTTCTAAGCTGTTTCAAACTGTGTTTTTGTGGTGTTTGTTATTTAAAAGATTTGTCAGATCAGCTAAACCCAGGTTGATATATGAATGCTGACTATTTTGTTGCTGTAACTCATTTTCTTGCTGAGTTTCAGTTGAATGTATTACTTCACTGTAATACAAATGATTCTTAAACTCCATTTCATTATATTAATGAATTAAAGCAGCAGCTACACTCTGAACCATTACATCTATCATTACTCAACTTGACATTAAGTTCTTTATTACTACAGTTAATCCAGACCAGGAAAGATCTTTTGTAGATTTGATTCTGTTGGGAATGAGAGAGGAATTGAATGTACTTACTACTGTCTCTGTTAAGTATCTTTTGGAATGTATTGAGTGGTGTTCAAAAATGTTTGTCAAAACCGTCTTTGACTAAGTCTTAATGTCTGTATCATTGATCAGCAGTATATTAAGAGTAAAAAATATTAGGAAGTGGAGCCATGGAAATGAGTGTTGGCTGTTCATCAAGGCCTCATTTATTTCTGTTCCCTGGCTGGAGAAGTGTCTGCTGCTGTAAACACTCTTGAGATCCTCTGGCATAGGATTAAAATAGATTCAAGAAAACCAGTAACTGAAGGAATTGTTTAATAAAAAGTATATAGTAATGGTGTGAATAGGAATAGGAATTAATATACTGAAGAACTACACCATCATTGCATTACTGCATAGGGAGTGGATTACAATCCCTTTTCCCATTCCTGTACCAAAAGAGTTGGGAGAGTGCTGCCTTCATACCTGGGCTATTGCACTTCTAAGTATGTTTATAGCCAGGCTGGTGAGTAAGGATCATGTGGCAACAAGGCTCAGAACATCAGAAAAGGCTGTGAATGAGGACGACACACCTAACTGCAACATGGAGAGCAATTCAGGGAGCCAGAATGTGAATTACATGAGCAGAATGTGATCGGAGAGACAAGGCAGAAGTTTACAACCCAGCCTGATGGGAAGCCTGATGGATCCCTGGAGTCTCCTGCAAACTGATAAGGTTGGGACTGTTTGTCAACAGAAATGAGAAATTACAGACTACTGAACACAGCAGAGTGTGCTGAAAAGGGAAGGAAATGAGGGCTTGTTTTATAGTGGTTGGATTTCAGAAATGTCCTCTGCTGTAAGAGACATTCCAGATTCTGGAAGGGTTTGTCACATTAAGTCCAGGAAAGGGTCTTTCATATATGTTGTCAGGTACTGTGACTGTGGTACAAAGGATGCAGATGTGCTATCTCTGACATGCTTAATACCAGAGCACAGACAATTACCATGAATTACCTTCTCCCTGTGATTTAAGATTCTGTTCTCATTCTACACATGGACTCCACAGTGACATGGGCACCTTCCTGCTATTTCTTTTTTTTGTATTACTATTTCTGTCTTACAGACAGTGGAGAAAGGTTTTGAATCAACAGAATAAAAAGGTCATTCTGGAGCACAGTGTTGTGAACTAGTATAAACACAATTAAAAAAAAAAAAAATACAACAAAATATACAACTCATCTGAGAGAAAACCCAAACAAACCTGTGTCTTTAACATAAGATATGGGCTACAGATGCAAAATGTTGTGGACAAAAGACTTCAAGAGCAGTTTTATAGAGCTGAAATGGGCTCTGTTTCAAATATTCTAGAAAGACTAATCTACTTTGGATGGCAGTGACCGCAAGTTGATGTTAATAATGCAAGTCAATTTTAATAACGTGTGTCTCTAACTGCAATAACCACAACAATGTTATGTAAAAAGAGCAACTGTCATGGATTTTATACTGGTGTGGAGAATTTTGTGAGCAGGTGGAGTGGGTTTTATATCTTCCATGAAGGACACAACGTATCTCTGGTCATATGGCAGCCACTCCTGAAGCTTGAAATGATAGGTGATACAAAAAAAAGATACCCAGGTAATGTACTGTTGAGAATTCTAAGAGACCTACACCATCTTCACACCATGATGGAAATTAAAGCTCAGGATATAGTCAGGTTTCTGAAGCTGTTGACCCAACTGTGAGACTGGCAAACAAACACAGTGCTCTTGTGGATGTTATGGACTTAGTGGCTTATATGCATGTGACAATATGATGGGGAATAAGCAAAGCCACAGGCATTAAGAATAAATTAATTTTCTAGACAGTACAAAGACAATGAGGCTTCAAGGAAGAGAATAACTAATGAATTTTAAGGCTGCAAAGTGCAGTTGAGTTACACTTTCAATTCTGAGACATTGTCATGCACCTGGCAGCAAAATTATGTTGACATGGAAAATGCTGAACAGTTTGAAACCAAAGTGCTAAAAGAATCCAAGGCAGCAAGGGCTACCCTAGTTAATGTTCATGGGTTGTCCTGAGGTTTGTCCACATGATGAGGACATTTTTCTTCAGTACTAGAACTGTAGAACACATGGAAAAATTGAGATCCCAGACTTCTACTTTCCATTGGTTCTTCAGGATCTATGTCTTGCACATATGTGGTATGTGGTACGTGTCTTATTACTCTAACCAAAGTAATAGCCTTGCTACACACTTTGCAGAGCTCAGGAGATTGCCTGTTGCTTAGAGAGTGACAAATTCTAATGACATACAATTATTTGGTACCAGATAAACTGAAAAATGTGCAAGTTGTCCCTTGTGTAGCCCTGGAGAGATGGTTTACAGTGGCCTGCTGTCAGGCACAAGGTACAGCTCAGCACCTGAGGCTCACCTCACAACTTAGCATCTGCCTGCAGCCAAGAAATGATTACCCCACTAGAGTAAGGTTTAGCTCCATGCATGGAAAATAAGTGTTCACACTCACCTTGTAACTTCTTATTTTGACTCTTGTGTATATTTTTTCAAGTGTTTGAGAGCAGAACTAAGAGCAAAGGACTCTGAGGGGGGGCAGGTGAGGCGGTGGCAGACAAGATGGATTTGCAGAGCGGTAGTGAACTGGTGAGACACCAGCATCATTTCACAGACTTTTAAACCATGTGTTGTTATTCTTTTCTGAAACTGCAGCGGATGGTAGTTGTGAATGGTAAACACTTAAACTGCTAAAACAGCAAGTGTTGGTTTCTTAGGAATGCATCTATTTTTTTTCTAACAAAAACTGAAGAGTATCAGTTTGGTGGCCAGACAGCTTTCGCAGGCAGGAGTCCACGCTGAAGCAGATACAGTGAATTTGTGCAAGCTCAGAGCAGCAGCAGAGAGTGCCACATCACGATCCTCGGAGATGGAAACCGCTTTGTCCTCTTCATCCTGATTTAGAGGAAGGAATTTTGGGGAATCAGGAGTTTAAAGAAGCGAGGTGGTGCTCAGGGTGACAGTGCTGTGCCATTTGTAGAATTAGAATGTTCTCTTCGACACAGAAAATCTCGTTCATCCAGGAGACAAAAAGGGGCCAAACCCTCATCTGATGTCAATCAGCTCGATTCCTTTGCCATTAGCACGGCCCCAGTGTGTTCAGTGGAGCAATACCAATTCACTTCTGAGGAGGACTTTGGCCTTCTGTCTCAGAGCTCAAAGAAATTAAGCTGCTTTCCAAGTCCTCCAACTGAAGCCGTGTGCAGTTTAAATCTTATTGCGAAAAACCTGTTCAGCAATGTTTTTCCTTTCTGTTTCAAATGGTTTTGCTCATTCATCATATGAGTTTAACAGAATGTGTCTAATTTTCATCAAACCGTGGAAAACCAAAAAAATGTTCACAGGTTTAGGCCAATGACCCATCTTGCTAAAAAAAACCAAAGCAAAACAAAAAAAAACAACACCCAAAAATACGTACTTCAGCAAAGTTTACTTTGTAGAAATGTTTTCTCTTATTTTTTCTTTTTTTTTATACATTTGCAATGAAATGTGAAGAAAGTTAACATATGAGCCATTTTACACTTTATTAATAACATTTTGACAGAGCTTCTTTGAAGGTCTTTTTGCAGTTATTGTGAAAATTGAAGAAAATTATGTCAATATTATTTTAAGTTAGAAAGGCACACTTTTTTAATCTTTGTTTTTCTCCTGGTCATGTTTAAAGTGACCTGCCTTAAATTTGGAAAACACTATAATTTCACAGTTCATAGATATATTTCTGTCTTCTTTGAAACAAGCAGTTTCCTATATTACTTTAATTTAAGATCTCAGATCATTATCTCGTCTCACAAAACATGCAAACTATGAGGATCCTGCAAAACAGGAAAATTGCAGGAATTACCATTTGCCATATTACATAGTGACAATATCCTACAGAGATATATATACTAATAGTAGCTGAGATCAGGATTGTTGTGTATTTCCTTTTTCTGTGGTTAGGTTTTGCACTTAATTTGCTTATGTCTGCCATCACTAGAGTTAACTTTTGTGATGTGAGGTTCTGGGTAGGTTTATGCATTCATTTAATTTTATATTTGTTATGGTAGCCCTAAAAACCCCACAGGTTTTCACATGTCTGGGTCTCATACCTCGCTGCTCCCTGGTCTATGAATTCACCTAGGAGGTGAATGTTGCTGAATACCACTAAGGAAGATCTGCAAGGAGCTTGTGGGAGAAGGAAAAGGCCTCCTGCTGTGAGGAGGAACTCCTCAGGACAAGGCTGAAAGTCCCAGTGGCAGGAGGCTCTGAGGAGACCGAGTCAGATCCCTGTTGGTGATAATGACTTGGAACTCTGAGTGCCAAAGTTCTCCCTCAGAGAAAGGAAGCAGGAAATAGCACCAGTAATTTGGAGATACAGACACAGTGGCGCATGGAGTGGTGTGCTGGCTTGTTTGAGGGGGGGAACATGAGGAAGGATCAAACATCTTGGAGCAAGTCTACCCAAAGCATCCTCTGAGTTTTAAATTTCCCTGAATCTGTCACTTCTTGCCAACCCCACAGTCATGGCAGGAAGCCTCCTTGTAACTTGGGTGCGGCGTGGCCCTGTGATTAGAAGATGAGACCTCATGCATCCCAGTGTGTCACTGGTGGTTGTCACCATCAATGTGAAGAGGGGAAAAGTCACAGGGGGTGAGGACATGGTGAACAAACTGTGGTGCTGGCTGGGCTGGGAAGGATCTGACGGCATGTCTAGAGGAATAAGCCTCTGTGAGGAGAAAAGCAGACAGCGTTCCCCAAAGGAACTAAACAAGATGACCAAAAGAAGCTGTTTCCCATCACATCCTGTCTACGTTAGGGCTCTGCTGGCATGACTGTGTCAGCAAGTCTGGAAACTCCTAATGGAAGCACAGTTCCAGTGGCCAAGCTTCAGTACAGATCAGTCCTTAGAAAGGGCCAGGACGCTCTGATGCATTATTTCCAGCGCAGGTCCCGCTAGATTAGGATGTGTTTTTCATTTGAAGTTGAGCTACTCTAACCCAATTCCCTCCAAACAAACAAACAACCAAAGGAGAGAGCAAAGCACCCCGTGGGAGGAGCGGCTCGTTCGTGCGCAGCGGGGAGCAGAGCGGGGTGGGGACCGACTGGCTCCGACAGCCGACTCTGGGGTTGTTTTCCCCTACAACTTTCATCCTGTTTGTCACTGTTACCAGGGGTTTACAAACTCAAGGCAAACATCTGGTCTGGTTTAATACCAACAAGAAAGAAAACTGGATATTCATTTTGATATGACAGTAAAGCAGTTTGATAGCGCTCACTCTGACAGAGCTGCCATACCATTTACGAGCTCTAAAACTAAATTGACTTTCATAAAAACCTCACAAGATCATATTAGGGCTGACAATTAAGATTCTAATGCAGACTAGTCTGCTAAGGAGCAGTAAATTTTCCTGGAATTTGGTCAGTCGGTTACACTGATTTTATATTAAGTCAGAGAAAATTCTGGTCATGTAAAGGCAAAAGCAGTTTAAATCTGTTTCATACACTGCAGCGTGGTCTCACTGATTAAAAATACCTGGGAGTCTTCCAAACTTGTCGTCATATTGGCTACATGACCGTTACAAGCAAACCCCCACAAACAGAAAGATCTGAAAGTTCAAAGCTTATTTAACTTGAGAGTGCTTGTAAAAGGGGAAAAATGCCATTTCTGCATGGAATAATGGCTTGTAACTTTTCCAGCATTATTTTTTCATTAATATCACCTGAATCTGATATGTATGTTTCACAGCAGACTCTAAATAAGAAATCTGGTACCTTTTGGCCTGTGATTCCTGTACCATCTGGCTAACAGGTACTGTACTGTTCTTGCAGTGTGACGCACCAAATAAAAAAGTCAGATCTTTTTAAAGCCACAATAAATTTCCCAAATGAGTTTGTGTGAAATGTTAAAAAGCAGAAGATAGAGGTTTTGGGTTACATTACCTCTAATTTGAAAGGGGGATAAGTGGAGCCAGGTGGGCTACTTAGCCAATACCTGCCTGTTCCAGCTTTTTGAACCTGTGAACATTACACCCGGATACAGATGGAAATTGGAAACAATAAATGATTATTACAGAGACTTTATCATCCTGTAGCTCGTGCACAAAAGATGAGCCACTCTCAAGGACACTTTGAACGTGTGCTGCTTAGGCATGTATCCGGACAGATGTATTGGAGTAGGACTGGGCCATATATCAAGTGAGAAGAATAAGATTTCTTAATTCTACTCTGACAAGCGCAAGTATCTTTAAAAAAAATGAACCTCCTCTTCTCACTATTAATCCAGTTTCTTTCTGATGCCTCTTTTTTTTTTTGGTTAGGATGGGCCTCCACCCATTTCCAGAAACCTGTTAGTCCACAGCTGGAAGTGGGTGATGTTATGAGCAGATAGATATTAATAAAAGGAGCTCATGATACCTTATTTGAGTTACAAGACATAAAGTTAATGTCAGACAGTTAAGTTCTCCACTCTCACTGGCTGCTTGTAACTTGTCTCTATTCTCATTAATGTTCAAAAGGTTACATTTAAGGATAACAACTGCAAATAAAGCCAGATCAGAAATTACTCAATGGCATATTTCTTTGTTGACTAGTCACAATCAAAACTTTCCACATGGATGGCCTGACTTCACTGGGAAATGGGTAGGAAGCAGAAAAACTCCCATCAAAATGTCTAGCTTTCTTCCAACTGACTCAGCAGAGGCCAATTAGACTGTGGCCTGTGGTCCCCACTGTCCATCCCCTATCAGGTGTTGGCAGCAGACCCTGAAAGAAAACCACCACTCCAGGAGCCTTGGCAGCATTCAGCCCAGATCCATCTCAACTTCAGGTGAGCCAAATCCCTCTACAGAAACATGCATCCTTTAGCATTAATGAGGAAGGCAGCCTGGAGAGGCGCAGGCACCACGCAGGGCTGGGCAGCCTGGCTGCTGGGGAGTTCAGGGCTTTCCTTTAGAAGTCTCGAGCTGGTGACAAAATGAATACTGAGATATGCAAATCCCCAGCAGGATGAGGATGAGCTTCCCTGTGCATCTCTATAACTATCTGACAGGCTCCTACTGGGAAGGGAGACCACTGCAGCCAGCACAAGTCCTGATGAAGTGTGTGGGTCTGCGAGGGTCTTCCTACATTTGCCTCTGAATCTCAGCTGTGTGAATAGGTTTTCTATTTCCATTTGATTTCAGACAATACACCAAGGGGGTGAGCATCCTGATGCACTTCACTACCATGTTAGGGGCTGGGGTGAAGAGGAATACATCAAACCCAGGCTGTATCCTGAGTGGAGCATGAGTGCTACAATGGTATGGGTGGCAGGCAGAAGGGCACCCTGCATGGGGATCCTGAATGCACACATAGGATTCTCAGCCCCAGTGCTCTCCTCTGTTACAAGGGACAGATTTTACTCTCTTAAAGTTTTGCAAAGCGTTCTTAAGGTTCATTGAGCAAAGTGCATACACTTTGGGTTAGACAGGAAAGGGCAGAGGATGTACTGTGCTGGACTTTGGTGATTAAATTTGCTTTTTTTCTGCCTCTCACCCTCAAGCCTATACCACTTTGTCACTGGCTTCTTATCAGCCTTTTTTACTTGACAGTGATCAACTCATTTCAGCTACTTGTAATTTGTCACCGAGCTCTGCAAGACAGTAATTAGCTACAGGGCAGAAAGAAAGTGTAGTGATGGGAATAATTCTTACCAAACCTATGGTCATGTTTTATTTTTTACATTTAAAATAAAAACCAAAGCCTCTTCCAAAATATCTTAATATATAAGATTGGGAAACTATTCCATGTGATGAGATCAAATTCAGAGTATTCCACAAGATAAGATTAACACTTATCTCAGGAGGAACCACTGGTACAAAGTGCAATGGAAAACTTAACACCATATCAAAATGGAATAAAAGAAACTTGACAGTTCTGATCTTTACTGTATAAGCAATCGAGTAATATTTTAAATATTTATACTCATTCTTAATTAGTGGAAATGCCACAAGGATGAGAACTTTTTGGCCCAGCACAGAAAATGCCAGTTTTGTAACAGCTGTGCATGTTAACATACTTGTTCCTCTTGGGGCATTTGTATGTCATACCAGCTTAAATAGCTCCACTACTTATAAACTAGTACACAAACGTCTAACAGATGTACAAGTTCACATGAGAAGGAATAAAAAATGTACAAACCCCATCACTCTTTCACAACTAATCTGCTTTAATGTAGGAAACACAGCCCGCTTGCACTTCCTTCACTGAGAATGCTTTCTGTGAGATCCCTGAATCCCAGCCTACTCTTTGTTCTTTCATAGTTGAAATAGCTGTTGGACTTTTAGAAATGCTCCATCAGTCTTTTTTAATTGTCTCATGGGACCCAGTATTCTGAACAAGCATAAATAAATGGCTTTAAAAGCTCTGAGATGGATTTACTGAGAGGACTGAGGTGGGTACATTCCCCCTTCTATAACAGCAGAGGAGCTGTGACCCTGAGTGGTCCTTTCACCTCACCTCTTACCCACATCCATGCAGCATCTGTCTCTGAACATTCTGACTTTCATTTACTTGGCCCATTAACCTATATCTAAACTGGTTTAAGCTCCTGGTTCCTTGCCTTCTTCCTGGTTCCCCTCCTTTTGTGACTTTGGGCCAGAGCTGTATGGAGTTGATGTTTCTTTCTGTTTGCTGTGTCTCTTCTCCAGGGAAGGAACTGGTTTTGCATGCTTAGTTAGGATATGTCCATGTCCCCCACTGCAAAGAGGTGGCCTTAGCAAGCTGCGTGTTAACAACCACTGGAGATCTTTGCAAAATAAATCAGCCTGCAGTTTTACCTGAATATAAATGTATCCTCAGAAGTACAGTAAACCAGTCCCTGGGCTGCCATATGAACTGGGTTTTACTGCTTCTACAGTCCCAGCTAGTTTACTTATGGTTGAGGCAGAGTGACTGTGTGGCATGATCTATGTAACTCAACTTCAGCTCAGCAGTGGAGAATGCTTGGACTGATCAGTCACACAAGTGAGCCTCTGCCCCCAACTATTGCACAGAGCATATCATCTTGTGTGCTGTATGACACCAAAATCATTCTTGTGATATTAAGTAACCAAGTATTTTGTGAAATAAAAGAAAGGAAAATACTTCTAGACCAATTATTAGTCCATAATTAAATGAGTTAAGAGAGGAATTAATTCCCTGCAGTTCAGGAGACACCTCAGTGCTCTGCTGAGCATCCATTATCTTTACCATTATCAAGATTAACTGGAAGTCAATTAAACGATTGCAAATGCTGTATCTGTAACAGTGCTGTTGCTGGTTCACTGGAACCAGTGAGACCTAGATGGACTGGGATTTCCCCTCACATTCTTTGCTGTAGATCCTGCCTATGGCTTTTAGGTTAACTCTTCTCCTTCGTCAAGAGAAGCAGTAAACAAGCTGGTAAATCTGTCCTCTGCATTGTCAAAATGTAAAGTTACACAGCATCTGTACTTTCTTCTTCATTTTGTTTTTTTAATAATCTATTGGGTTTGTTTGTTCAAGTTAATGAAAATAGTATGTTATTGTTATGTAGTTATGCCAAAACACTTCACCAGAAATTTCATAAATGTTTTCTGGTGTGTTGCCCAGTTTCATGTGGTTTCACTTTTTCCCTTCATATAGAAGAAAAGCACATGGAAGATAAAGATCTCAGGGTTAATACAACTAGAAAAAGCCCTGGGAAGATTCCCTTAAACAGCAAAGAAGGAGTTAATGAAAAATCAAGTACAAATGAATTACTGTCTGGCTGGCTAACAGTAAAGCATTAAGGTCTCGATCGCAGCTTTTATTTGCAATGGTAAGCATTTATTCTCAGCAAGAGTCCAGCCAACTTTTGGGGGGACAATTTGTGTGAGAAATCACACATCACCACAGGGAAAGGTCTTGCCACGTAACATTTGCAGCTTCACAATGTTTCAAAATTGTCCTTTGCTCATAGTAGCATTCCTCTTGGGTTAAAGAGTTTCCATACAATTAAAAGGAGAGGGTCTCTGCCTCCAGGGAGTTCACAGCTGAAGGTCAAAAAAAACCAAGGGGAATCAACAAAGGGGTTTTTTTGTACAAATCAGCAGGATGCTACAAACCAGCATTGCACTAGCCTGTCTTTTAGGCTGTCTCTGACTTGTTCTGTTAGTACAAAGAGGGTATTTTCCCAGAACATCTCCATTATCTGAAATGATCATGGAAATGGTACCTGAGAAGATCTAGAACTGTGAGAAAGCAAATTATAAGAAGACAAAACTATAACAGGCTGTAGTTTCTTCATATATGTAGTGCAGAATTTAAATGCAATAGACTTGGAAGGAGATCTAGGTGTAGAATTTGAGAGTAAATGTATCTACTAATTTAATTTTAAAGACTGAATTCTGGTAGGTCATCCTTATATTCCATCTTTTGTCCTGGCTGTATACATCTACTAAAGTTTAGGGCTGTGGAACTTCCTGAACATTTTTAAGCAGTAAAATATTCCTCTTTCTGATTTCTGTGCTGTTCAGGTTAAAGTTAATGGAAAACTCTCTATGATTTTATTCAAGTGGGATCGAACTCTCAAACATAATTTAAGACCTCAGCCAGTTCCCATTGCAGCAACCAGGCCCAACAGCTAACAGCTAGAGTTGCACACACAGATTGCCAAATGGAAGGAAAACAGGCTGAAAGAAGCATAAATATAAGGGGTACTGAAAACAAGTTTATTGGAAATGAACACTGAATCTGAATGAAAATCTGAACTGCTTCCAAATCAGTTACAAAGAACTGATACAGCAGAAAAAAAAAAAAGAAGCTTTCTTAGCCAGTATTATGTCCCTTACCTTAGATAAACTAACCTATTAATGATGTGTAGCGGAGTCACATATTTTTCTCTGATGCATCTGCCAAACACCTATATGTGCAAGTGAATTCACAGATCCTGGATTGCTTTCAGAGGCAGGGATGTAGACATCTAAGCTCTGAAGTCAAAGTAATGCGACCCTCTTTGTAGCTGGATACTTCTTCCCCCTCTAGTTTCTTATACACTAGTGCAAATTTCCCCAAGCCTGGCCAAAGCTACAGGGAGTTATGTGATGGAATACATCTGTCTTGATGAGCCACATGGTGGGGGGCACTATGCCAGCCTTGGAGTGCAGTTTCTTAATATGAGGTCCAGGCTACAGTATTGGGTCTCAGCCTCTCTCCTGCTCTAGGGCACCCCAGGCCTGATCATCAAGTCTAGAAGATTTAAAATCAAGCAGATCAGCTGGATTTGGCATCTTATTACAAGAAAATTGAGCACAGTAAAAGAAATTAAGAGTCTCATGTAGTGAGGTAGTAGGTGATGGTAAACTGCACCATGTTATCTCTTAGTTCTATCCACCACAAGCCCCCATCTTCTTCCTACTCAATGCTCTTCTGCTCACCTTTTCAACTCCACTCCTCCAGCATTTTTCAATCTGCAAGTCTCCAGACTCTGTCTTGCTCCAACTCTGTCCACTCCTCCCCATCTGCAAACATTTCCAGAGCTCCTTGCACCTGGTCTCCCACTACCCATGCATGTCTCTGGGCTAAAGTCCAGACTGTTTTCAGGGTGATGCCAAAGTCCCATTCCTCTGCCTAGGCTTGTTCCACCCTCACTGCTGTTCCATCCTGGTGATGTCAGCTCCCTGCTCTGATTGTCCCTAAAGAAACAGTGACTTTTTAAGAACCTGGTCACAGACTGCAACCATTAAAAGCTTCCAGAGACACAGCAAGAGAATGTGATGTGTAAAAGAGACACTTTTGCCTGGGATCATGAACAGAGAAGCCATCAAGGTATTGCTCTCCCAACATGGAAGGTACCACCTTCACTGGGGAGGAACATGAGGTAGGAGCCAGTCACAGTGGTGTTCAGTACTTGGGACTTGACCAGCTCAACATCAAAGAGTTAGCAGTTGTTCACCAGACTCACAATAAATACACCAAATTCCCTTGGAGTCCCTTGGAATATAACAAAGACACTTTGAGCTGGGAGAACCAACTACGGAGCTCTAAGTCCTCTGGGGGGCTGCAGAATAAATTCAATTCTGTGAATTTCCTCTCACATTAGTTAAATAAACATGTGTCTGTCTTGTCCTCTTCCTCCCACATCTCTCCTCTCTTACAACAATAAAACAGATTTGTTGGTTTTTTTCTCCCTGCTCTTGGAAAGCTGGGCTGCACATTAGTAGCTTCCTTTTTGAAATCTAAACTGAAAAATTATGTGCATTAGCAGACCATATCGTGTTCTTGTTCTCAAAGCCAATCTCCCCTCCGGTACCTATACAGTTGGACAGAGTGTTTCCAGTGGAGCCACTTTCCACTGGACAGTGACATTTTGGTGGAATGTGTTGATTCTGTCAGAATTTGTGCGGGGAGCCAGTCTGGTAAGCAGGTGGGTGGCCAGAACCACAAAAAGCAATTTTTAAAGAAAATTCCATTATAAAATTTCTTTTATCTTTCTGACTTTTCTTTCCAATTTGAAATAAAAAAATAAATAAATCTGGAAACGGTAATTTTTCTGTGGAGTGGGAATTCCTAAGCCTTAACCAAAAAAGAAACTATTTGTTTATTTTTCCATTTGGCTCTTCCTCTCTGTTTCTCTGGCTTCTCTCACTCAGCTACCCTTCCTACTCCCCCTTTTTGTTCCTTCTGCTCATTTTTCCCCTTTCACCTCTTCATTTCTCAGCTGAAATGTTCTCTCACTCCTGCCTTTGCAATCTATTTCACAGATGATCCTTTGCCGAGCATGAACTCAGTAACACTGGAGGTGAACTTTCACACTCATGTTGATGCAGAGGATTAGAGCAGACAGGTTTGCCCCTCTCTGTGCAGTAAGGTTAATGTATTAACTTCCTCTCTCTCTGCTTTATATTCTTCTCAGTTTTATTATCTTAACTTACTGTTTTCTTTTAAAACCCTGATCTGTATCTAAACATAACCTCATGTGAACTACCTGGCCACCACCATCACCACCACCTCACCCTATCCCAGCTCCCTGCTTCGAGTGGTAGAGTTGCTGTTTGAAACAAGACTTGGACTTGGAAACAACTTCAGTGTTCAGTGCAGTACCTTCAGTAATGTCGCTCGGTAACAGGGTTCCTGCTGCAGGCACCTTTTGCCTCTCAGCCTGAGAAAAGTTTTACCTCCCTTATTAGTTTCACTAGCAGTAGCACAGGTTGTTTTAATATTCTGTGCTGCCTGTAACATGTTGCAGATGTACCTGTGTGAAACGGGCTCTCGTTATTGGAATGCTATAAAAAGAAAACAAGCTTCTCGAGAGGAAAGAGGGTAAAAGAAAAAAGTTAACCCGGTTTCAGCCTGAAATTCCCCAGATTTTTATACTGACATTAATATTTTATAATACAGCTATTAAATTACCTATAGAAGTGTGTTTAAAAGGGCTGTGGGCTAAATTCCATATTCTTTCCTTTACTGGGTCCCTGTATCTGTTGCTGAAGCAGTAATAGAGCTTGCCTGATTAAGGCAGAAGAGTAACACATGCAAAAGCATGGCAATGATTCTAGAACCTCTTCCCTGAAATTTTGAAGCCTAAGGATATGCTTGTGTCATGCCACAGTGAACGAGAAGGAGACACTTTGTGCAGCAGACACCACACAGTTCAAGCAGCAGCAGGAGTCTGGGTATCTCACCTGTGCTGCATCCCAGCTTGGGGCAGAGCATTCCAGTTCAGCTGCACCTTGCTGACCTAGGTGCAAAATACTGGACACTGGGACTGGTGTTTGCACACAGGTTTGCACCGTAGCTTTAGAGCAGTTGTTTATGTTATCTGTGGGTTGTATTTCCTTGTGTGGTGCAGAGCTACTGTGAGTTGGTTTTTAAATGGGACTCAGGCTCCTAAGTGAACTGGAGATTTGTGAAATGATCAAGGAAAACATGAGGGCCAAATGCTTTCCCCTGAAGGAAAGCGCTCATCTAGTGTAGATCTGACACACTGTGCCTCTTCTCATTAAGCACACAACATATTAGGATACTTCAAATGAGGCAAGATATATCCATGTATTGGCTGCCCCTAAAGGGAAAGGGACAAGTAATCCAACAGGACAGCATCCATGCTGATCTGAAGTATGTTAAATGCAGCACAGAAGTGGCAGCAGGATCGAAAGACGTGTCTGTGCACTTGTTCTGGGCACCCATTGCCATCTCTGAAGGGCTTTGGTTCAACTGAGCTGGCAGATTAACTCATTCTCAAATTCTAAAAGCACCTTCAAATTACTTGCATGAATGTGCAGAGGTCTCCAGCTTGTAACCTGAAACCAGTACAAGCATTTTAATTTATTTTAATTCACTGCCTCTGTGAAATGAGACTAAGGCAGAATGTCCCTCTCTCCCTCAGAAGAGCACAGGACTGTGCCAGTGCATTTCTCAAGGCAAACTGCATTATTTCACACCAGTTTATTCCAAGTTCTGCAACAGTTTCTTGTGAACAATGACTTTTCCTCAGGGTTTGTGTTTTCAAGTATAGTCTGTATAGCTGATCTCTTCCAGTTTGAATGTTTTATTGCCCATTAATGGTGAAGCTACAAATAGCAATGGTTTCTTAGCATGAAAACATCATCTATGATCTGGATGAACTTAGTGTACTAAGTAATGCAAGTGTTGAATACAAATGTGTGGCTGTTGGTGCCATGTCAAAACAGAATTCAGTAAAAAATTAATCCAGGTCAGCATATTCTGGGATCCTGACTTGTTTTTGCATAAACCTGTGATTTTACTGATCTAAACCTGGGGAAAAAAAACCTGTGTTTGGCCCTCTGTGCTTTGAGAGCTGAAGACTGATAAAGAAACTGGATTCTTGTAGTCTGAAGGAAAAAAAAGCCATTGTGCAGCAGTTGTTTGTAACGGACTAGATCATCAACCTGATTTAACTTGGCAAAACTCTGCTGCCTTCAAGTGAAGCTGTCCCATTTTATACCGGTGGAAGACCTGGTTTACAATAATTTATCCTTGCTGTCAGCAGTCCCTGTAATTTTAATCCTACATCCTCTATGAAGACCAATGTGTTATGCACAGCTTCTCTTCTGGAACCATAAGGGAATTATAAACCTTCTGGTAATCTTGGATAATCCCCGAAGCTATGAGTCACTAGAAGCAGAGGCCCTTCATGCATCATTTGAACCCCTAATTATCCAACACACGTGGGTGAAAAGTGAGAGTCAAGAGCCGGTCCAGCAGCAGGCAGAAAACACTGGACGAGCGATTTTGAAGGGGACTTCCCACTCATATAAACAACCTTCTTTCCTTCCTAATAATGCACCTGTTAACAAATGGATTCCTGGAAACCTGCTCTCATGCATCTGCTTATGGCTTTGCAGAGGAAGCAGCTAATTGACATTAGGGGACTTTGAGGTGTTTCCTGACTACAACTGTACAGTATTTAACGCTGCTTTATGGAGCACAATGCTCAAAACACTGCCAAAAATTCTGGAGCCCCACTGAAAATGGGGAAGAAGAAAAAGGTTTCCATGTCCAGAATGGTGACCCAGAATTTAATCTGTTTCCAGGTAGAATTAATAGCACTCTGGCAAGTAGCCCAGTCTCTTCCTCCGCACAGAATGAGTCCTGATGAGAGCTTTTTTCCTCTCTGAGTGACTAATCGCATCTCTTTTCAAAGAGATGCGTTTCCCTTGATCATTCTCTGTTCCTTAGGGTGGAAAAATCAGAGCTATTCAAGAGAAATCTGAGAAACTGCAAGAACATTTTAGAAGCAGGGTGTGGGCAGTGGCGGCAGCAGGTCTCACGTTGTGCCAGGCTCTGTGCACGCTGCACAGGAAGATCTTTTGGCCCCTCAGTCTCATACTGCTTTGAAATCACTTGTTCCAACAGCCTGTGGTGTATGGTACTCAGGCAGGGTTCATTCTCTAATTTGCAGTCTACTCATAATACAAATGAGCAAAGGATTACATTAAGAATGCAAGTTCTTCTTTGAGCATTATATTTCATAATTCATTCAGAAGGAAATTTTTTAGCCAAGTTTGTGGAAGGAAGTTAGTAAGATTGCTCAGTGTGGCTTGTTTGTTCCTTATCTTTTGAACATTTTGGTTGATTTCAGTGATATTGAGGGCTTAAATATCTTGGAGAATTCACCTGAGAGAGACACATTTATGACTGCTCCAAGTGTGTGAAAATCTTCAGTAGAACCCCTTGTAAACACAGGAGTCAACCAATCCTGAGACACAAGCAAAAGA
Organism: Ceyx cyanopectus; assembly: GCA_013401355.1. Lineage (NCBI taxonomy): Eukaryota > Metazoa > Chordata > Aves > Coraciiformes > Alcedinidae > Ceyx > Ceyx cyanopectus. The sequence goes on along the minus strand of VYZU01056232.1, from coordinate 28,583 downwards.
AGGATCCATTAGTTCAGATGCTCTCAATTTAAATAATGCTTCTGCTGACTTTCCAGTCAACCACATGACAGAACTGAAGGAATTTCTCATGGGACATGTGAGGCCTTTGATAGCAGTAATGGATAGGGCCTTTTTCAATCAGTGATATTACTTCTGGTCATTGCTCAAGACAAAACTGGGCCTTTGTGCTTTGAGTGTGGAATTCCAGAGGGGAATGGGCTGGTGAAAGTTCAGCCAGCAAGAAGGCAGAGAGTATTGAACCTCTGTACTCATATCCTACTAAGCTGGCTTGGTTTTAAAACACCTGTAAATCAGGTCTGTTTGGTGTCTCAGATTAGCTGGAATTATTTGGGCCATTGAAGAAGCATTGCCACTTGAAATCTTCAGCAGACCAGTACTGGTTAATGGGATGGACAGTCAGAATATGCTTCTTGGGGAAAGGTGGGATATAGGAACTATTCCAAAAGTAGTTTTTAAAAAAAGTATGTTCAAATGTGCCCCAGTGGCTGCAGAGCACAGCTGGATGGTGAAAATCCTGTGGATTTGGCTGAGGGCTTGTTACAGAAATTATTGCAGCAAAGCACTCTCAAGCAACAATCTATTCTATTTCCCGGAATATTTTTTTCTTCTCACTAGAGCTGCAAGTTCTGCTCTTTTTTTTTCTCTTTTAGTTCATCTTGCTTAATCTGCTCCTCTCTCCCTCTTTTTTTGTCCTTTTAGGAAATTAATTTGTGAGCAACTTCAAAAACGGAAAGTATTTTTAAAACTATAAACAATTTCTTTTGTTTTCTTGTGGGGGTCCGTTAGCTGGCACTGGTCTAAAGAAGAAATCTCATAGCTCTCACAGCCAATTTGTTTTGGTTTTCTCCTTTGGTTTATTTTATAATTACACAGGCCGGATGGGTGGAGATCAGATCAGTATCATTGTGATCTCCGTTATATTTGTCATCCCACAAGCCTGTTTGCTTTCCAGAAATGGTTGGTGTTGATTTCAGCAGTTCTATCAGCTAATACATTTTGCTGTTCAGTGCTTCTCTCTCAAAAACACACCTAGTGAATCCAAAAGCAGGAAGAAGATGGTTATTTATCCACAGTCTGGGTGTACCTCAAGAAAACTCTAGCACTTCTCAGAAGGTTGTGAAACAGCCTTTCCTTTTCTTTACATAATTTTTCCTTTCACTAAATAACTCTGACTTCTTTCTTATCTGCTGATGAGATGCTCTCTGTGCAGAAGAGGCAGCCAAAATCACACTTTTATTATTAAAAGTTCTATTTGAGACACTGGAAGCAGCTTTGGGCTGATGGAAATCAGCAGCAATGCTGACATATACTTCACAGGATCTAGCTTTCATTCAGTAATATTATGCCAGAGTGTAGATCTTCAAAGAATTTTCTCACCGGAGAATTTCTTAATGTCTACCCTCTTACACAGTCAAACTAGGAATAGATGCTTCCCCATTCATTTAAAATGGTGCTTCTCTGGATGCCATAGCCTTAAGAGAGTATTACTCTTGGCACTGGATGATTTTTATATATGAAGCCCCAGAAGATGCAGACACTGCCACCACACAAAATAGGTAACAGAGAAGATTCAGTTACATCATGTATCTTATTCAAGAAACCAGACCAGATGCCTTGATCTCTATCAAATAGGAAAAGGTGTTCATTAAAATAAATTTTTAAAAAATTGAAAAGGAAAAAGAAAAGAAAAGAAACCTGTGTCATCTTCATTTGTTGATTCTACTACTACTCATCTCTTACTCACAGGTAGGTAAAACACTTCTGGGCATATTTAAACTACTCTGTTTATTCAACACTTAGTTTATACACAGTGTTCAGAAGACAGTGAACCTGAGGACACCAACAATAAGCAATAGCTCAGAACAGGGAGCAAAAAATACCTGCAATGGGAATCTGTATTAGGACAATGATGATGCTTAATCATGATGATGATGGACAACTACAGAAGAGTGAGAGCCAAACTGAATGTTAACCTAAACAGTGTATCTGTAGCAGGCAGGTATGAATTCAAAAATCTGCAGAACTGGGAGTCATAGAAAACTTGTATAGTTATGATCTTCAGTTATGAATAAAAACAAGAAACAAGAGAATGTCAGAAAGAGGTCTACAACAACCAGTAAAGATGATAAAAAGTTACATGAGCAAGAAACTCACTAAAATATCACTAGCATTGCAGGTTCTTTTCACCACATACAGTAGCACATCTGAGAGTGGCATTTGAAAGCAGAATGTGAGTCTTACAGAGGAAAAAGGCTGATGGTAAGGCCATTTGCATATACCTATGTCTTTGGCAAAAGCTGAGTTCATCATACTTTATACTCAATATTATTGGTTGAATCACAGCTGTAGGTATAAAATAAAAGTTGTTTTTAACCTAAGTTGGTTGGTTTAGTATTTGACCAGAGGAAATAAAGTTGTTGATCTGTTATTTTTCAGTTACACTGCATTAAAGTGAGTTCAGAAGCCTTGATAAGGTATTTTTCATAGAACCATTATTGTGTGGCTGATTTATGTGGCTACTTTGATGGTAAGAAAGTTTAATTAGTAATAGCTGCAGTTCTTGAAGAGAATTTTAACAAGGTGCCTCACATATAAGAAGCACAGAAGTCTCTTTGTTCTGAAAAACCTTTAACAGGGTGTAGATGGAGACATTTGCTCACTCCACTCACTCTGATAAATTAGCAGGTCACTTTGAGCAAGTAAGCGGAACAAGATCACAATACCATCGAGCATCAGGTCTTGGCCCACTGAGGGAATGGTTGTACCAGTACTGAATTGTTGCAGAAGATTTATACCATCACAATCCCATGTTATATATGGTTTATACTGTCACAAAATGCTGGAATTTTCTTCCTTACTTCATCAAAATGGGGCTTCAAAGTCCAGAGGCCCTGTTCTAGCTGTCCCTGGCTAGATGTTGAAAAGCAAAGTTATTTCCCCTGTGCATGGAGAGAAATTGGTACAGCTAGAGAGTGACTCACCTCATCCAAACACAGGAGTTTAGGATAAGCCAATTCAGTTGCTGTAATCAAATCTGCTGAAAACAACCTTCCACTCTTTCTGTTACAAAAAAAATGAGGTGGGGCTGGTGTTGCAATGTCCCACCAATTCAGGCTGTATACCCATCTAGAGAACATAATGTATTCTCATCTTTACAGCTGTGAGCTTTTGGAAAGAAAACAAACAAGTTGCTTGATTTCATAAATCTCATATAACTTTAAATAAATATTTTGGTGGTTTCTGAAAGGCAGTGCCTGCATCACCAACTAAAGGAGGTCAGGGATAATTCTCTGTACGAAACACCAGCTTGCATGGCATTGATCCTGTCCACAGACCCAAAGTCACTGCCCTCTCTCAACAGAGATGTCAGGGTCCCTGGCAGGCACTGGGCTTGAGCATGGTTCCAGCACTAACAGGCACCAGCCAGAAGTGGGCAAGAGCATTTCATCACAGTTATGAACCAGGGTGTGAGCAGTGTTCCACTGGTTTCTTATTCACTAGAATAAATGTAGTCAGGAGGCTTTGTCCTGCAAAATTATAGTAACTACTGAAAAGATTATTTTAGCAGCAATAAACCAGAGGCTCAAAAGGGACATATTAGTTAGCTTTTGCAAATACATCTCCTACTTGCCATAGGGATCCCATTTGAAGCTTATGTACATAGAATTGGGAAGTTATTTCGTGACATTTTGTCTTCATCTTTAGTCTCCAGGATGTGAAGTCCTGTGACAACTGCAAACAGGTTAAGAAATACATAAACAGAATGATTACAGAATAAGACTACCCATTCCTAAGCATGCAGACCCAATGGTTATACAAGCACAAGCTTTAAGGTAAGGGGTATTTCTCACTGTGGGCATCTGTACACTCAGAAGAAAAGCCATTACATAGACTGAGGCAGAATATTTTGGTCTCGAATATATACATTTTACTGCAAAGACAATGGGATTCAGATGTGCCATAAAAAAAAAAAGATAATAAAACCAAACCAAAACAAAACACATGTATTTCTTAGGTGGTGTGAGATAAAGAGCTGTATATAGCCTCTTATATGTGAAGCATCTCAAAACCAGACTTGGGGATTTTTAGTCCCAGAGCACTGCTAATGCCTAATGACTTTCTAAGCGCATGGAAGCAGACGGTGTCTCTGGTTCCTCAGCCACGCTGCTGCAAATTCCATGCAGATGCCCCTTGTGATAAAGGCTTCTCATAATGTAAACAGTTATCAGCTTTTCCAGTAAGAAACCCTGTGCCAGACTCTCCAGCACACCACAGGGGCTGTGTGCTCAGCCAGCTCCCGGGCTGCTACCTCTTATCGCAGGATCAGAGGCTCACGGTGAGACCCCCATCGAGATGCCCCTCGCCTCAGCCAGCTCCTATCTCTGGGGAACTGCTGCCGACTGGATGTGCTGCTGTGCTAGGTGCTGAGTCTGCTCAGGCAGCTCTTTTCTACCCACATTCAGCAGAAAACTGGAGAACATAACTGCTTGAGAAGGAAGGATTAATAAAATAAGCAGAGCATGTAGGGCACTCTCCATTGCAGTGAAAGCACTGGGTCTGTAATGAGCGATGCAGACCTCTTGTGGTGGTCAAACCTCAGTCAGTTCCTGCTAGTCAGCTGGTGTGTATGTCATAAAAATTAGCTGGCAATTTACTGCTAAATTTGTATTTAGAAATAAAAAATTCTTTATGGCTCATTATTCTTTCTCAAATATCTCTGTGTTTTCTTGAAACAGTTTCATGAACTGACTTTTATTTGTATGTTTTACAAACCCTGTAATTTGTGGCTTCCTACAATTTTTTTCCTTCAAAATGCAACAAATTAATCAGAGACCTGAAATTCTAATACAGGTCTTTGCAGTGCATTTCCTGTCATTCATACTTCCAAGTGTCCCAGAGAAATCTGCTAATTGAGAGAAGTCAACGGCAATCAGAACAGTTACAAGACAAACTGGGAAAAACAACAGTAATTATGCAAGAAATTAATGAATATATTAAAGTAAATGGAATTCTTTTCTGTTGCAGAAAAAGTAGACATAATTAAGAGTGGGAACCAGTTAGCGTTCTTCTGTGTGACAAGGAGAAATGTTAAGGTAAAGGGCAGAAGGAACAATTAAATTATGCAGGCAAATCAAGCTGGGAGGTAGCAAAAGCAAATGATTTAACTGTAAGCTCTGATCTAACCCACCAGATGACTATAGCATGAGAATTTAACAGCATCGTGTGCACAGTTACTAGGAAAAATATCTAGTGTTCTTTTCACAGACTTTACACTTATATAGATATATATAGAGAGATCTATAGATACCTATTACACCTTCTGTTGTGCAAAGAATATTGTAGACTTGGCCTTATTTCAAAGAACAATCTTTGGACTGTCTCAGTATGTTACTAACAAGTGTTCTGTTGGTTCATTCATGAAGACTTCCCCAGTGAGGATCTTCAACAGGCACCTGCACTTCAAATCCTGGTGAAACCTTCAGAGCCTCTGAGATGAATTCAGCCTAGACACAGTAATTTCTGTGACATGGATTCCATGGTATTCACAGGACTCTGGAACAGCCTTTTGAGTACTTTCCTCATCTATCTGAAACATGCTGCCCCTACTGTCTGCTGGCATTTCCCAGCAGCTAGACGTTTGCTGTGAGCAACCTTCCTCACACACCTCCACAGTCCAGCTGGACCAGGACATACCAGCCCATGTTGTATCCTTACACATAGCTCTCTATTATTCATTGTACATAGTTCATTCCTGGTAGTTTTCTCTCTTATTTTGTTATGAACTCCCCAGGGTATTGTCCAAGGCTAAGATGCTTGCCCTCAAAAAGACCTTGGAGTTGCAAGAGCAGGTGGACACCACCATACCTGTAGAGCAGCATGTCTTCTTTTTATATTTGTTTACCTCTCATTTTCTCTCTGAAAGATGCACTGAGAGGGAAGGCACAAAACTCCCCCCAGTCTGCATCTGCATTGCTTTCTGCAATTTGAAGCAATTGCACCAGATGTTCAGCAAATGCACTGGAGCCTGAATTAGCACTATGAAGCTTTTTGCTTTTTCTTTTTTCTATAATGTGAATGCTTTTTGGCAAAAATAAAGGCAACCAACTCATATGGCATAGACCACCAAAGCTCATTAAGAAGGCAGATCTATCACTGGTGAACAGTAGATGTATTTTCTATTTTCTACTGCTGATGTTTGGGTATCTCCAGTGCACAAGGATAAAATTTACTGAGGTATAGAAAGAGAATGCAGTTACAAGGATAGAAATATTACTTATGCAAAATGCATTGGCACAGTTTGCATTTCCTTTTTTTTTTTCTTTCAGTCTTACTATGATTTTTACCTGATTTTCACCACTTTTGACAAAAGTTGTTCAGTTTTTGATTGCTGAGAGCTGACAAGTGGTTAGTTTTATGATGAGGAGTCTCCAGCTTTCACAGGAGAAAGTGAACGTTTTAAAATCAGCTTGCTTTGATAAAAATGTAACTCTGCTGGAATCAATTGGGGCCACCAAATTCTCCTTAGCCTAATGCTGATGAGGCTATTGCCCTGATCCAGCTCCTTTATTGGAAGGGCTAGATTAAGCATTGTTTCCAATGCAATGAGACTGTACTTAGATGGCTCATGCACATCCATCTTCTCTCACTTCCAGGAAACATAATCGAATCCAAGATTCCAAATCTGGGTTTAAATTGCATTATAATACTGTTTCTAAAGACTGGTACACTTTTATGTGTCCTGGAAAAGAGTCAGATACATGCTTTGATGTCTTCTTTCCAATAAAAAACAACAGCGCCTGCAGCCCAGACATCACTTTTGAACAACTGTAACAGAAAAAGGGAAAGTCTGTGGAAGAAAAGGAAACTACACACAAGAAAACCCTTTATGGAGAAGTGGCAGTTTTTGTATGGTATTATTTCATTTTTTCTTAACAAAGAGAATACACTAAGGTTGAGTTACATTTGAAAGGAACATTTAAAGGACCATTGAGTTACAATTTAAAGGATTGTTAGGTTAAGCTAAGTAGGTTACTCCTTTTAGCTGAACTCAAGATAAACTGGACAGTTGCATGTGGTTATCTGCATGCCTGTAATTATTCTAACTCTCCACTGGATGTCAATACTGCTTAATACAAATGTTGGCTCAGAATTCACTACTTAAAGCAGAGCAATTCCTGCTTTTAGAGGTGATGACTATTGTAGGACATAATTAGGTAAGGAATATAATGATAGCAGGTGAACCTCACTCACTGGGAGGAAGGCAGAGGACAGCATAGGCACTTCTTCCTCCCTTCCCTAAAAATTAAGGTTGTTATGTTTCTATTACACAGCTGATGTTGTGCATCTCTCTGAAAAAACTTCTGCCCTGGAGAGTTTGGCAGAATTGGGCACCTAGTCTAAAATGTCTATTGAAGATAAAGTATTCTAGGGAAAAATCACCCTAAGACCATGGGAAGACTACCTTCTACTTCCTACAGAGAGGGGGTCCTTACAGAATTCAAGCTCTTGAAACCTGGTGCACAAAGACACAAAGAGTAAGTTTTCATTAAAAAAAAAAAAAAAGTAAAAAGAAAGTTGTTAAAACCACATGATTTATATTAAAGCCAGAATTACTGATTGGCTTGAACAAACCTTAGTTAAGCTCTGAAATTCCAGGAGCTTCTACCCCTTTTGCTCCTACCTAAATCTGATCCCCTGATGCAGAGTTTTCCTCCACAGATTAAAGAGAGGGTGGAAAGCGAATATGAACAACTTGCAAACTTTTCTTTGTTTTGAAAGACAACCATTTTAACATGGTACTTTTGGCACAGGAGGTTTTGGGTTTGAGAGGGTTTTTTTCACTACAATATGTAGCAAATCAGATGAAACAAAATGTAGAAACCAAAATGAGCAGAAATGGTGTTTCAGTGACTGAGCTCCCAAAGCTGAGCTGGTGCCAGTGGCACCCCATGCTTCTGTGATTCTGCCTAACGATGCTTGTGGTATTTAACTTTCATAAGGATTTAATATTTGACACTGTGACAAGATTTTTTCCAAGCATGCACGGAGTGTTTTTTATACTCTTTTTTGGCATATTTATTCAAAATGTACTATATTTAAGATTGCTGTAATCACATACATACATTGGCTACTGGCCACAACGTTCTCGCTATTAATCATACCCTGGAATCCATGGCAGATGTAAAAAAATTAAGTTTTATTTATCAAACTTACTCATTGGAAATGGCAGCCCAAGAAATTTGCTCCTTAGGATTTTGACTTTTCTTACATACTTCTGGCAATGGGTTCAAGGTTTTAGAAAGGTGTAAATCATATTTTTGCTCTGTCCAGACAGTGCTGGCATAAAAATAAAATTATTTTTCCAGAAATGCAAACCCTTTTGTTTGGATGGCCTTTCTTTTTCTGACAAATTATACCACCAGTCCTATTTCTTTAGCCTAACACTATTTTCCATTATAATCCTGCCTTTCAAGAACCAAAGCCTTCTACCCTTGCAGAAATTTCAGACCCACAGATATGACCACCTTTCAACTGAGTTGGGAAAGTGGTCTCCAGTGACAGGCTTGGAGGATTCTGGTTACATTTTCCATAAATATTTGGATGAAAGGCTGAAAGGATGAAAATCTGATAGGGAAAAACAGGTTCAGGAGACAGATTGTTTCTATGGTATGACACATAAAAGCCCTGGCTCTGAAAACCTTAGTAGTGTATGGGTTTATTTATGAAAGACAATGTCTTTGAAAATAACTAGCATGAGTACTGTTGAAGCTGAAGTGGCCCCAAATGATTATGATGCTGATTCTGTTGTTTGCTAGCATAGGAAGAGGTCCTATTAAACAAACTTTCTTGAATTTTCTATTAAAAAGTAGAAAATAGGTACGATACTGCAGAAAGAAGAATAAACAATTAACAAGGCTAATGTTATGGAACAAAAACACACCCACCACATGAGTGTACAGATTTGTTCCTGGGCATTTCTTTGCTTGCAAATTGCTTTTGTTTTACAAGCATTCCTTTTATATGCTTATATGATATATTCAAGTGTAAACTAAATTAATTCCAATTGTCTTCTGCTTGGACTAAATATGCATTAATGTCTGGGCTTTATTTTATTTGCCTTTGCCTCCCAGGCACTGTCTTAATACAGCTTTTTGTATTTGTACCACAGAGCACATTAACAGTCAAAAAACAGTGGATTTCTTGAGCAGCTTATAAAGTAGTTCAAATGAAGAAGATACCTGAATAAGACTATGTAAGAGAGTGGACACCAGTGGAGGACACATCAGCATAAAAGGGAGCCTTCTAACAAGATGCAGCAAAGAAAGTGTTTGGGCTTTGCTTTTTTTCCCCCTGGACCTGCCAGGGCTGTTCTGGTACAGCATACCTGTGAGATGCAGGTGGAGAGACAGGACAAGGAGGGGAGGTGTCAATTAGGGGGATTAAAGCTCTGTAGCCTGCACTGTGTTTACTATGGAAGGTGAATGTCTTCCCCAGGCCAGATGGGGAGTGTTGGCCAGGTGGTTGCATCACCCACCTGCAGTGAGGGACAGGCTGGCTTTTAGATGGAGGTTTCTCTCCAGCATCAGGACTATCACTCTTCCTTTTAATTACCTGTTTTATTTTCTATAAAGCAGATTTTTTTCTGGTTCCTCACTTTAGTGAGGAAAGCAAACAAACAAACAGAAAAAAAAATCCAAGCTCAGTTCAATTTGAGGTTTATACACTTGGTATAACTTGGCCTCCAAACTGAAATACTGACTATCTGCAAAGCCCTGAAGGAAACCATTGTGCTGATTTGACATTGACTGGTATAAATCCAACAGTTTCAATAGGTTACTTTAGCCCTGTTAATATCTGTGCAGCTGTTATGAGGGGACAGATAACCAGCATCCACCAGGTTCTGTCTGTGACTTGAAACATGATGATACAAATTCATTAGCCATGGTGCTGCTCAGCACGCTCCTTATTTATTTGTTCCTAAATAGCCCTCTCAGATTGTGTTTTGTAACTTTTCCTGCATTCCTCCTACTTCAATGTCTCCTTGTTTGCCAGCATCCTACTTGTGCTCAAAATGGGTAAGATTTGTTTTCCAAAATGTCAGCATTTCCAGGTGTCAATTTTCTTCCCCTTTCAGGCACAGAAGTGCCAGCAGAAGGTTGGCTTTCTTTTTCTGGCTCCACTGTGCATTGAGTTCAACCTTTCCTTGAAAAGGTTTGTGTTTCAGAACAGCTAATTTAAAGAAAAAAATACAACAAACAGCAACCCCTTAAAAAAAAACCCCAAACCTGACCCAAGCCCCTGAACAAGACCATTAATTGTAGAAAAATCTCTCAGCTTCTGTTTGAAAGTTCCTCAAGAGGAGGAATGCAAGGGCCTAGCAAACACAAACAGTTCTCATCCGTGCCCCTTCTCCATGCCAACATATTTCTTTCTTCCAACTTCTGATCACAAATTAGTAGTTTAGTAACCAACCCTGTAGTGTTTTGGACCATTATTCTATTTGGTTCTGCTTTCACCTAAATAGCAACCATCTGGTGGTGTCTCAAATCAGATTCGTGTGATGGGCTGTATATAATAAGCAGTTCAAGGATTGTCAGGGGAAGGGTTAACATTCTTGCCCTGAGCAGAAGGACCACAGCTGCGTGCTGTAAACTTTGCACAAAGATTGTCAGAGTGGAAGGGCTGGATCAGCTGTAAAGCATTAAGCAAATTCCCCTACTACAACAAGAGGGAAGAAGAGTGGAATCAAGAAGTCCTTTTCTGTTCTTGTGTTTGGTTCATAGTAAAATAGGTAACTGAGAACATTGAGGTGTACCTCAACCCTTAACCTCTACACAATTTTTCCTCATGGGGAGCCTTGCTCCTTGATCTCACAGAACCTGAGTAATTCATCTTCAGTTCCAGTGATGTCCGAGGTTTGCAGAAGGTTTATGGAAAAAGACCATGTGAACCTGCAGGCTCATTCATTATTTGTCTGGAAATCTGTACTCCTGCTGTCAATCTAACATTATGTTCCTAATGGAAAGGTGGAAGGCTTACTCTACGTTGAAATGTTCCCAGCACAAATCCTTTTTCAAAGGCAAGATTGAATTAAAGTAGCATGAAGGTGGCTTGTTTTCCCCAAAGTGTTAAAATCCTACTCTGGTATAAAGAGAATGACCAAAATGCAGAGTTCCCTGACAGGTTCATCACAGGGATATGAAGAAAAGGAAGATCTTACTGCTACAATAAGTCATGGGGCAGCTGGAAACAAAAGTACGTGTCACAGGATGTTAGAGATGGAAAAAAAAATAATAAGGCTTGGTTGATTCTGCTTATCCAAAGGCTCATTTGTGGATAGAAGGAATGTAAAATGCTGGAGTGTGTTGCAGAAAGGAGGCTTGCTCAAAGAGGAGGATGCTGTTACAGCCTGGGACATGGTAAGGGTATAGTGCACACTCCTCGTGATGGCTGGGGAAGGCCACATTCTGCTTTCCTGTTTCTTTCTGCTTTCTTGGGTTCTTTTTGTCAGGGTTCCAAGAGTTATCAGGCTTTGGGCTTTTTCTTTGTTCCTTTTTAGCTGTGAGTTGGGAAATAATTTTCCTCTATGTGTCAGTGTGAATGTAACCTGTGTATGCATAGACAGAACCTAAATATGTATAGACAGAACCTAAGTATATATAAATCTAAATATAAGTGTGTGTTTAGATATGGAGACTTGTTAAGAATACAACTTTTATGTATGGAGTGGTGCAAAAGCACAGCCACATGCTTATGTTTGTAATCATACCTTCTGAAATCAGTAAGACTTACTCAAGCAATAGCTGGGCAATGTTTTGACAGTTCAGAGTAGAGGGTGGTTTTTTTTTTGTTCTGAGCCCAAACCCAGGCACTTACTGCTTGTCAGGAGGCTGTTTTAACACTGGTGTCTTTGGAGGAATTGCCCGAGGGAGCAGCAACCTACCTGAACCTTCACTCCTGCTTTTCCTGACTTGTGTGAGCTGGTGCTTCATGAGCTTTCTTGTTTTGTCTGTAACCACTGCTAGCTGCATGTCACTGAAGCTGCTGTCCATCTGCAAGATTTAAAGCAAGACTTGACTGTAGCTGCTATGACAATGGAAAAAGCAGATTTTTTTCTACTTTTCTATATTTTTTTTGGGGGGGGGGAATCTGGGGGAAGACTGTATTTGATATATGAAAACATTTTTCAAAATGATTAGATCAATCCCTCTGTAATTTGATTTGTTGGGTGGGAGGAGGGGGGAGGTGGAGGAGAAAAAAAACACTATTGTAGAATGTTTTTCAATAAAACTGCAACAACTAAAACTCCAGACCAACAAACACTTACACATGTGCTTAGCTTTAAATCTGAGTTAGACCCATGGGGCCTATATTTGTATTTGATTAATGACAATTATTTGAAGAAAGATGGACTGGGTGGAATCAACTGGAAAAAATATGTAGCTATAAAAATGTATGCTTACTGTAACCTATTTTTGTACTGTTTCAGTTCGGGTATATTCTTTTATCTTGCATATTTGGCACACAGCTGTAGGTTTCTAGCATAAGGAAAAGGTTGCACTGTCAAATTCTGTTTAGTTTTAATCACAAGTGTGTAACTAAGTCCCCATTTGCCAACATGAGCCCAGGGAGAAACCCTATTAACACCAGGGAACCTGGTTGCAGAACTGGGACTTTCATTTGAAGGAGCTCCAGGGGTTGATCTCACTTTCCTCCTTAGTCTGGTGAGTGCAGTAGCCCTGCTTGGGAGGTTAGAAGATGGAGCTTCCAGGACGACAGCAGGGTCACATCATTACCAGTCCCTTAACCCTCACATGAGTTTCATCTTCTATGTACGCAAACGTGGCTGTTTGCAACAGGCATTTGAGAGCAAAGTTAGGCAGGGCTGACACCTTTCAGACAAGAGCTTGTCACAGGATCCTCATAATACTGCAAGAAATCTTTTTAACAGTATGAGAAGTGGTAGAGTGCTGGGATGGGTCCTACCATGACAGCATTATCAGACCACAGCCGAGCTCTGACCCACTCAGTGGGTGTCTATCAGGCTTCCAAAGTTTGCTGCCTGTGTGTGTTGCTGCCTTGATCTGCAGAGCAGCTCTGGGAGAGCCAGCAACCCCTGATCTTCTACCCCAGCACCAGTGCTCCTGCCCCAGCACAGTGCTCCCATCTCAGCCTGGACACCTCCTTTACACCAGCTTTAGGAAGAGGAGCTGTCAGGATTGCAGGAAAGGTCATGCAGACACCTAACTACTCTTTTCCTACTGGAGAGGCATACTTGTTCCTGCTGTCCAACACCTCCTTTCATCTGTGGAAGACAGGAAGAGGAATAGATCACCCAGACTTGGCATGGGATCTGCTCAGTCTCAGCTCAGGTTAGCAGCTTAGAAAGTACACTGTTTTGAGAGCACAGCTCAGAGGAGGAGAGCATGAGCATGTCCACCTCTGAGCTATTCACATTCCCTTCACAGTGAGTGGTGAGAAATAGCCTGTATGTTATTCACCTCACCCTGGGGTAGGATCCAGCTCCAAGCTGACAACTGAATCCAGGATCTATATGTAGGTGGCTAAATATAAGCCAGCTTTTCAAGTGTCTGGTGATATTATAGGCTCTTCTAGAGTTAGATGTCTAATTCACTCATGAATCCAAAGAGAAAAAAAGGCAAGTTTGAGATGTTGAAATCCAAACTGCAGTTCTGCCCATGTTAAGCAGGGCCTAAGCTCATGAGAAGGCCAGATGAGACCTGAGATAATGACTGACCCTGTTGCTTTACTGTTCACTGATAAAAATTGGTACTTTAGCAACAGGAGCTGGGTTAAGACCACAAATGGTGAGTGCAGGTGGGCAGTGTAAGGACTGCCTTACTGCATTTCAGAGCCAGGGCACAGAAAGGTCAAGTGAGATGATAAAGGTACCACCACCCAAGCTCCTTTGTGAACCTGGCACGTGGCTATACCTCTGTAGTCAAATATTCACGAGAGTTAAAATACTGTGAATCTGAACTGCTGCTCCAACCTCAGCCTGAAAATACCTTCCTCTCTGCACTGCTGGGTACTGCTGTGCATTGTTTAAACAGCTGCAGAGCTCTACTCCTGAGGGACCTGCAGTCTTGCAGTGGGTGAAGTCTTGTATACATAAACACAGTCTTGTGTATTTCTTTGGAATCCATCTGGCTAAAAGGTGGTATATAAACAGAAGATGATCATTGCTGTGCAGTGAGGATTACACATCTAAGCCTCATTAGGTCTGTGGCTAAGAAAGATTTTACCTTTCTTTGTAGTACTGCCTAAATGGAAACCACCAAGACTGGGCCAAAATGTCTACACAAGAGGTAGCCATTTAGACTGCTCCACTCTGACCAAAGGTTCTCATTCCACAAATACACCTATTTTCTCCTTAGCTGACTAAAAGAGATGGTCCAACCTATATCAGGTTGGTGAAGGGCCCTGGGTAAACACAAGTTAAGGTTAGTGATGTTGTATCTATCTCTAGTGCACAAGGTTGTTGGGAAAAAAAAAGTGCCTGCAACTCCATAGTGTGATTTCAGTGGATATAACAACAGAAGCAATAAAATCCATCCTTGCAATAATAAGCCTTTGCAGGTTCCTCTGGGTTTTTGACTCAAAAGCTCCCAGTCTGTCTTCTTTCTGCTCCCACCTCGGTACAATTCCTGCTGCAGGAGTGCAGGGCTGTAGCTGGGGCTGCTGCTGGGGTGACACACCAAGAGAGATTTGCTTCTCAGAGGCTGTAACTCTGGGCTATAATCACACACTAATGTCCTATAGAGACTGGCAAACTGCCGGGAAGGCACAAGAGCCATAGAATCATTAAGGTTGGAAAAGAACTTCAAACCTATTCTAATGCTTTGGTATGGATATATAATTTTAATGTATAAGCTACTAATGCAACAGAATAAAGTGTATGTGTACCAAATTAAATTTCACATGCTGTATCAAGTGAAAGTCATTATTGGGCAGTATTGATTACAAGTTGCTACACTTGCCTATGATGACAAGCTACAGAAAATGATAGTTTGGCTTCCAGGGATCATGTTATCATTTTCCAGCTATTGGACCTGTGAATCTCTCTGCTTGGTGAGCAGAGTCTGGGCTGGAGCAAGGGTTAGAGACCCAGACCTCTCTCACCTTGAGACACTACTCTGGGACCTAGGGGGTTTGGCTATTCGTGGTGGTCCTCTTTCTGTAGTTTTGAGCTGAAATTCCATCCTCAAGCAGAGAATCCTTTCCCAAACACAGTTTCATTGAAGTTGGCACACACTGTGAAAAGCTCTATTTTCAGTGAGTCAGCATTTTCTGAGTAAAATCCATTTTGTCAGAAAATTGGCTACTAACTTTCACCCTATGCTGGCTGCACATGGCCCCTGGAAGGAAAAGAAAAACCATCCAAAAAGGATGTTCCAGCTGTGGTAGGTGAGGTCTGGTGATATACCTGGTCTTTTTCATTCCCTTCTGTGATTGAATCTGAGTATTCTGGCTTTCCTTTGCTTTTCCAACCAGCAGCCTGAACCATGCCTCATATGGATGTCATTGAGAAAAGAAGCCTCCTAACAGCACCAGTACTTGGAAAAGCACAACACACAAGGGTGTGATGAGAGAGGCAAAATGGAATTATTATGCACAATAAATTAGGTATGAACTTAACATGAGATTTGTGCTGCTCTTAAAGCAATGTTTTCTATACAGTAATGAGTGTTATAGGTGAGATCAGGATCCTATCAATCCTTAGCACATAACCTTTTTTGTCCTCCAGTGATGGTATTCCATTTAAAAATAAAATAAATAAAATACTAAATATATGTATATCTCAATACAAATGGGAACAAAAGTGAGTGAAAAAAAATAATTAAAAGGGCAATTGCATACAATCAAAAGGTTATTACATTTTAGTATTTTAAGTAGTGGGGCTAAAAGAGACAAGGGAAAAGCTGAAGTGGCAGAAGGTGATGCTGTTTCATAAAATATTATTAAATATTATTAATATTCTTCTTAATTTAAAGGCTGTTCAAACACAATCTAAATGTTGAGTAGTATTAAGCTGCAATCCACGAGCTATGCTGCCTTACTCTGAGTGGAATGAAACATGAGGAGTAGAAGCTGGTATTTATAACTTGATAATAAATTATTCTGATCAAGAACAGCCTGATAGCAGTGAATGTATATTCATTTCTTAAAATATATCNCCAGTTTCTGGGATATAAAATCTGGAATGTTTCATAGTTCTGCTTAAATATGTTTCCTTAATTCAGTCTGGGAGGGAAAGAAAATTAATGAGCACAGTTGAAAATAATAAGAATAAATAAATAAATTTTTAAAAAGCAGAGAAAAAAAAAAGATGGTAAACAGAGTTTTGAGCTAGAAGTGAGAGAAATATTTACATTGTAGGTAAGTGTGAATTTTCATGGAATTTCATGGCAGGGATATTTCAGCAGAATCCCCTACTCTGCACATTCAGGGAACATGTAATGGGATACTACATAAATGCATGGAAAAAAGTCATCACAGCACTTTGAAAGGGAATTAATTGCATTTTATTACCCATTTGGGCAGGATGAAGCAACACTATTTCTAGTTTGACCCATTAGTGTTGCTAACAAGTGTCATTTAGTTAAATAAAAATATAATTCTCTTTTACTTAAACTAAATCATTATTAGAGCTGGACAGAATAAGGAAATTCCATTTCATGTAGTACTTTGCCATTTAAAATTTCTGATTTGGCAATGAAAAGAAAATGAATGTGAACTTTTCCAAGAGAAGGAACTGAGAGTTCAGGCCAGAAGGTCTTGAAGCTCTGGCTGGACCTACCTGGTTGAAGGTTGAGGAGCCAAAGCAGAAGGTGGTAGAAATGATACAGTTCTTCTGTAACCATTTTTGTTTGGCAAACCCATGCTTAGCTTTCTGTGTGTGTTTAAGTACCACCGACTTTACTGGGATTAAATTCATGTTTAAGTTTGAATGGGGATGAATCCAGGAGAGTTTGTAAATCCTCTCCTGTGAACTAGGAGGCTGGTGGCTAGAAGCCAGCACAGCTGCACTGGTGCTGCTCCCCAGGTACACATAAGGACATGCTAGGCCTGCCAACCGGTTAAAACACGGGTCCATCTGCTTGAAGAGGTTTAGATGGAGCTTGGAATCTCCACCAAGCTGCTGTATGCTCCTACAAACCAGAAGCCAGGCAGGGATGCTGCCTGCTAGGCAAGGCAGCTGTTTCTAAATCTAGACAAAGTCTGCACTCAAGTTTAGATGATGGAATTTGTTTAGGAGGGAGCTAAGAGTGTGATGTGTCGTCTCTGTATTTCTCTGCATATGAAGGTCCGGCAATTGCATATGAGGTGAGAACATAAAAAAAGGAATAATAAAGAGATAGTATCTTAGTATGACCTTTTCATCAACACTGTGCAAGTTACCTCTTTAATCTGCCTATTCTGTGTTGGCTGAAAGCCTGGGAACCAAAGCCCTCACTGGCAGGCCAACAGCCACTACTTCACTACCATCTTGGCTGAGTCAAACTCATTTTTATTAGCAACTAATTTATTGCATAACATAGGCAGCAGGAGGACATTTCAAAAACAACAGAAGTTTTCAAAGATTTATGATCTACTTAAGACAGCAAAACCTGCTTTATACATAAACTGTGAATACAAAGAGATTTGAATTGTCTTGAGGTTGAGGCATAAAAGACTCAGTCCTGTGCAGCAGATACTTCTTTATCTGCATTTACTAAGGTGACCAGGAAACAACTGTCTTTTATTTATGTATCATTAGAAACAAAATCACAATATGCATTGTGTCATGATAATTCTGTGATAATACTGTTTACAACTATAAGGGTCTGGAATTTCCTTTGATTTATTGTCAACATATGATATGCTTTA